>JARBWK010000007.1:110422161-110455390 GCA_030556195.1 Anolis apletophallus | reverse complement strand
TACCAAAACACACGCAGGAACATATCAATTTTGTAAATTTAGGAATAGTTGTAAAACCAATTTCCTGGTCCTCCACACCTCTGCCGCATTCCTAGATTCTTCTATCAATACTTTTTCTCACAATATAAGCAACCAACTTTAGGAAAGAAAGTGCAAACTGACTGCAAAGGACAAGAGTTCAAGTTCAGGTAATTTCTTTTTCATTGCAAATGGTAACCTGGGCACCTACACCTACTAGTGTAAAAATGGAGATATTTTAAAGTAAGGGCTAAATTCAATTCTAAAGAAGTTCTTGGAGCTACATTGAAATGTTGGGTAAGGTCTAAGGCAAATGAATGAGTTTAAAACCCCCACTCCATTTTAACATGGTCTTAATGCCAGTAACAAGGTTTTAGCTCATGGCAAATTTGTAAAGACATCAACAGTAAGTACAGTGCTACAAATGGAATCACTTACTTTAACTGCAAAGTAAGTGATTCCACAGTAAGTGAACTGTGGTGATATTATATAGCATCAATGCTAACTTTTGATACCCCCCCCCCACTCTCTCCCTCTTTCTCCCTCTCAATCCCACCTTTCCTCATCTTCCTTTATTTTTTTTCCTTACACGGAGAGAGATTTGGTATCATAGATCTATAGTATTTTTGTACTGTTTTGTAAGCAACATAATGGCAGAGACAAATACAACTAATTGTATACGAAGTAATCTTTAGGAGATATGTTTCAATCTTGCAGAATGTGGAAAAATCCCAAAATAATGTCATTAGGACTAATGTGTGGCTCTCCTGAAAAAAAATAAAAGGCATGTCTATCAAATTTTAAGATGACACTAAATTAGAAAAGTATCATACTCCAGAGGACAAGATCAGAATTCAACATGACCATAAGAGATTGGAGAGCTGGGCCAAAACTAACAAAACAAATTTCAATAGGGAGAAATGTAAGATACTATACGTAGGTAGGAAAAAATGAAATGCTTGACAACAATACACATGAAAGGGATCTGGAAATCTCAACAGCAACTAAAAAGACCAATGTGATTCTTCGTTGCATCAGTAGGAATCTAGCTCAAGAAAGATTGCAAATGTCATTTTAATTTGCTTTGGTCAGGTCAGACCTCACGGGAAATACTGTGTTTACTTTTTTGCACCACAATTCAAGAAACATATTGACAATCTGGAAGATGTCTAAAAAGGGGGGGGGGGAGTGAACAAAATGAGTATCAGCTTAAGGAGTGGGAATTTTTTAGCCTGGACAAGAAAAGTTAAGAGGTGACAAAATAGCCATATTTAAATATTTCAAAGGGTGACATATTGAAGATGGAGTTTGTTTGATTACTGCTCATCCAGTCACTAAGGGCCTAACCAAAACTCTTAGACTAACCCCAAATAGACCATTGGCTGTCTTTATTATATACAGTGGCTTTCAGTGAATATTGCTGGAGGAGGGCAACTTAAATTGATGTTGTCCTGCTTTAACAAAGTTGGGGAATACTCTATAGGTTGCTAAAAGTTCCAGAATATCTTGAGGTTTTTGGGTCATCCCGATTTGGGTGATATGTTGTCCATAGTGAACACTAGTGCCATCAGAGATGGAACATGGCTGTGTTGCCACTGCCACTCTTCCAACCTAGCTACATAACACCCTCTGAAATTCTGGTCATTGCAGGGACAACTGCTAATATAAATAGGGAGATCCATGTGATCAGTAGGAAGCCTAAAGAGGAAGAAGTCATCATTTTTGAATATAGCTCTTTTAAAACTACCCCCCACCCACCCACCCACACCAAGTTACATATAGTACAAAAAGAAACTTCAATTGAACTTTTTGGGATTTCATTCTGAGTAAGCAAGTTTAGAATTGCCCCCCAAAACTCTCAGTAAGGTTTTTAAGTGCCTGACCTTGTATCATGTCCTCATTATGTTACCTATTGTGAATCTATACCAAGGTTTTGACTGTCAAATAATCAAAACCTAAGTGATTTTACAGGATTTTTACAATGACTTGGTCAATTTCAGAGGTGCAAGAATAATGTGAAGGCATCAAAGTCATGTTTGCCCTTCAAATAGTAAGTTAATCACACAGCACGGTTCAGTTTTCATATCAATTGATATAATTGTTTGAACATTATGCATAATTGATCTAGGGTAATAAGTAAGCTTATCTGTATAAACATTTTTAATGCTCTAGCTAGGGAAAATACTTCTTTTAAAACAGCAGAGAAAATGTAGCTAGTGATGGAAATTACATTCACATTTCACAATAGAAACCTACAGTCCCATTATGTAGTGTATTGTCTTAATAGATGAAATCAGGCAAACTTGACTATGTAGGCAAAAAGGGGAAAAGAGAGGTTTCATTAATGAACCAAAGTGCCAAGCCTGTTAAAAATTAAAGCTACTCTTAGGCAATCCACAAGTTTTAATTTTCAAAATAGTTTGTTAGCCACTTTTTAGAGATGAATATCAAAATGAACTTAGGAAAGTGGTAATGATTTTTAGTAGTTTGTAAGATAAGCAAAAAAAGAGTCACATTACTGAAATTGGCAACAGACAGAAATCACTATATGCACACAGACTGAATATATAAATTTGTTTCACATGCAATTTGCCTATCCCAGAGAGTTGACCCAGAAGGATACCATGATCAATGATACTGAAAGCTGCTAAGAGGTCTAGTAGAACTATAATAACACTCCCCCTGTCTAGCTCTCTTTGTAGATTATCCACCAGGGCAATTAATGCCGTCTCTGCCCTGCGGTCGGGCCTGAAATCAGATTGAGATGGATCCACATAATCAGTTTCATCCAAGAAACTTTGGAGTTGTGAGGCCACCACCTTCTCGAGAACCTTGCCCAGGAAGGAGAGGTTTGAAACTGGTTGGGAATTACTCAGGGGATAAAGGACATAAGCAAGAAAACAGATTGGTCTGGTTTTAAAGACTTGTTAAAAAATGAAAAGATTTCACAATAAAAGGACGTCTCTGATGCTAAAAAAGATGAACAAAAGTGAACACCAGTCTACAAGCTACAGGCAGAAATGAAAAATCACACAACAAAGACTCGGGGAAGTCAGGTGTTGGGATATTTTTTGGGGTGGGTTTTTTTTGTATTTACTTTTTTAAAAAAATTATTTTTAATTTATTTTTTGTGTTCAATTTTTTCTTTCCTCTTATTTATCTATACTTTCCTACTTTCTATTATCTGGATTTGGCAACTTTATTTTGCACTATTCGATTAAAATAACATTTTAAAGATTCCCCCAATGACTTTCCTATTGCCCCCTCTAAGATTAGAATTCCCAGTACTTTTACCCCTCCCATTGTGTCAGATAAAATTAAAATTTTCGAACAGACAGTATTAAATCAGGTCCAAGCTATTAGTCACCGTCATGACAAAAAACATGCCAATTTGTCACAAAAGGATATTAACAGACTGAGAGAGCTTGGCAATCATCCACAGGTGATCATAAAATCATCAGATAAAGGTGGATCTGTCGTTATTTGGGATAGAAAGGATTACCAACAGGAAGCTATGACCCAATTAAATGACTCAAACTATTATAGAATGCTTCCCCAAGATCCCACCTCCAGCTTTTCTCGCACCATCTTCAATGTTATACAAGATGGTTTACTTAATGGACAACTTACCAATAAGGAGACAGAATTTTTGTTCAATCAGCATCCCTCCATCCCCCATTTTTATCTATTACCAAAGGTCCATAAGCCCACTAGGCCTCCTGTAGGTAGGCCCATAGTGGCCGCGCTATTAATAGTATACTACAACCTATTGGAATCTTCATAGATACCATCCTTCAACCATTTGTACACAAATTGCCCACATATATTCAGGATACTAGAGACCTAATAAATAAGATTGAAAGCATTGGCATTTCGCCCACAGATATTCTTATTTCTGCCGATATCTCTTCATTATATACAAATATTCCATTGAATGAGGCCAGACATATCCTTCATAATACCCTTGATGCGCGTCCTGCACCGCATCTCCCATCCTAAATAAATAAATAAATAAATAAATCTGCTGGATCTAATTGATTTGATTTTTGACTACAATTATTTTATCTTCAAAGACCAATTTTTCTTACAAACAGGGGGCATTTCTATGGGTCAATCCCTAACCCCCACAGTGGCCAACCTGTTTATGGGGGCGCTTGAGCAAGTTTTTTTGACCTCAGAGAGACATAAGGAATTTTCCAGACATATTAGACATTTTTTTAGATATATTGATGACGTGATAATTATTTTTGATGGGAAGTCTGACATTGAGAAGTTCAAAGATTGGTGTAACACCTGGCATTCCAATATTAATTTTACTTTCCAATGTAGCAGCGAGTCAGTAAATTTCTTAGATGTCACCATTTTTGTCCATCAAGGCACGCTTAGAGTAAAAAATTATTCTAAACCTACCAACACCAATTCCCTGCTGCACTACTCGTCCTTCCATCCCTATCCCCTAAAAATAATTTACCTTATTCTTCTCTCTTGAGACTCAAAAGAAACTCATCATTCCCCCATCATTTCCAGAAAGATGTTGATACCTTTATCAATAATTTAAAAAGAAGAGTCTATCCCAATAGAGTCCTTGATGCGGCTCTCAACAAAGTAAATAATACACCTAGGGAACAATTGCTCACTATTGCCCCCCCCCAAAACCTCCCAATAATATAATTTGGCCACTTACCTTATCCCCCCATTCATATAAAATCAAGAAAATAGTTAGGGATTTCTGGCCTCTGATTAATGCAATCCCTGGGTTGGAGAAACCCCCACTCATTGCCTTCAAAAGGTCCCAAAACCTTAAAGATTTATTGGTACACACTAAGGACCTTCACCAAGAGTCTCCCCCTTCCACCCCCCTTTCCAATGGCACCAAAAAATGTGGAAAATGCAGTGTTTGCAAACACATCTTAACTTCCACCCTTCTTAAAAGTCCTTACAACAATAAAACATCCAAAATTTACACTTGGGCTACGTGCAACTCCAAAAACATAGTTTATTGTATAATTTTTAACTGTGGGGGTCTTTATGTGGGAGAATCAACCAGGGAACTCCGGACAAGAATTTGTGAGCACAGATCACGTTTTAGGACAGGCTATGAGAACTCTGTGTTATATTCCCATTTTAAAACACATAGACACCATCATGAACAATTCCAAGTTATGGTCCTGGGGAAAGCCCGCCCCCTCCCCCACCAAAATATCAAGAAGTTACTCCTACAACTTGAAAGTAAATGGATAGTAAATTTACAATCAGAGGAACCGCAAGGGTTAAACGACAGGCTTGCTATCAGTGAATTGCTAATTTAGGATCACCTGGTCACCCTCTATTTAATTGCGGTTCCCCCTGGGTACTGTGCTTTTAGCCCAATATCCCTGGATATCGCCAGCATTTTGCGGTGCTCCTGCTCCTACATGTACTGGTATGTAACCCCTACCTTCTGTGTTGCTATTCCTATATTCCATTTCTAGTTTACCCTGGCTGTTATTACTATGTAAGCACTTGAACGCATTATTTGTATACCGTTTGTATTTGTTGATGCTTCAGTGTTGTTCCTGCTGCGAGACGCTCACGAGAATTGCTGTATTGGCCACGCCCCCGGTCCTGAAGAAGCCCTTCTGGGAGAAATGAAGGCGCGCATAATAACTATTCGTCGACCGCTGAGGACGTCTCCCCGAGATGGCTATGTCTGAGTATTATTATTTGCCTCTTGGCACCCGTTATTGACTCATAGAAGCATTCTCATTTGATTTTGGGATGGCGTCCGGGTCCGTGTCCATCTTTGATGACGTAGGAATCTCTCTCCTCCCATTCCCAGCGTCTCCACTCACTTCCTTGTGGGCTGATAGCCCGTATTTGCTGTTTATGTGTATGATACTAAGATGTATATGGCATTTGCCTTTGTATTGCGATATTATGATGTTTGAAATGATGAAATGAATTTATGTTATGTTACTACTGCTTGAACACAAAGACCAGTAGGTCTATTTCATTAAGATAAAATCATATTGCTGCTATTATAGCATTGTTGTGTTGCTTCTACCTTATTCACTTTGTATGTAATACAGCCTTACCCTATTTGTATTGTTCACTTACTTCATTGCCAGTAGCTAACTAGTATATCTTCCTGGAGGGCTGTACCCAGATGGTGGAGCCAGGCATTCCTGTTCGACTCCCTGGCTGGTGGCCTGCGGGGTCCCTCAGAGTTCAGTTCTGTCCCCCATATTGTTTAATATTTACATGAAACTGTTTGGGAGAGATCATCTGGAGTTTTGGAGTTCGGTGTCAAATTTATGCCGATGACGCCCAACTCTATTATTCCTTTCCACCTAAAGCCAAGGATGCCATCCTGCCCCTAAACTGGTGCCTGTAATCAGTGATGGACTGGATGAATGCTAATAACTTGAAGGTAAATCCAGACAAAACAGAGATACTCCTGGTCAGTTGGAAAGTGGACCAGGATGTGGGGTTACAGCCTGTGCTGGATGGGGTCACACTCCCCCTGAAGACACAGTTTCACAGTCTGGGGGTGCTCTTGGTCTCATGGCTGAGCCTGGAACCACAGGTGTCAGCAGTGGCCAGGAGCGCTTTTTCACAATTAAAACTTGTGCACTAGCTGCACCCATACCTTGAGATGCTAGGTCTGGCCACAGAAGTCCATTCCTTGGTTACTTCCCATTTGAACTACTGCAGCACTCTCTATGTGGTGCTGTCTTTTAAGATAGTTCAAAAGCAGCAATTAGTTCAGAGATTGACAGCCAGGTTACTAACTGGAGTGCCATACAGGAAGAGAACTACTCCCATGCTATGGCAGCTCCACTGGCTGCTGGTCTGCTTATATGTTATATTTAGATAATTTTATTTCATGTTTCATGTTCACTGTTGTTTATTTGTTTTTGGCATTGAATATTTGCCATTTTTTAATACTTTGGAAACTGCCATGAGTCCCTTTGGGGGGAGAGGGCGGGATATAAATATATTATTGTTGTTGTTGTCGTCGTCAAACAATTGCTAAAATATTTATAATATTTCTATAATATTTAATCAAATCAAAGTTGCTGTGCTGTTTCAGCCTGGTTCTTAAGTTCATGATGTGGGTTTCAATGGGGATGTGGACATGTAATTAAATGTACAGAATGAGGTTGAGATTCCCAGGGTCCCTACAGATGAGAATGCTGCTGATGAGAACAGTTTGATTCCCAGGCCTCCTCTTGATGAGAATTCTCTAGCCAAGGAAACAGGAGAGCCTGCTGTTGATAAAATAACAGGTGGAAATTTTAATGAGCAAGAAAAGGAGTCACGGGAAGCTGAAGGGAGTTTGGATCGCAGGGCAGACTTCTGTGAGAGATGACAGAGCACTCAAGGTCAACATAGAAGCTGTAGAATTAGACAGAGGGATAAGGAACTGAAAGGAAATTTGTTTCCTATTTAAGATACCAAGTCAGGCCATTTTCAGTTTCCAGGCTTCGTTTAGAATAGACAGCACTAAAGAAATCTTGATCCTGGCCCATGGATTATGGTTTTACCTAGTGTCTTGTTCCTTGGCATTTTTGAATTGCCTTGTTTTTTCCTTGTCCCAAGTTTTGCATTGGATCTTTGGATTGGTGTAAGGACTCACCCATTCTGAGCAGGCCGAAGCCTGTGTTGCAGTTTGGCCTCCCTGGATAGTATAGCTGGCATCCATCTTAGGAGGGAGTTTCCACAGGGCAGCCATGATAGGAAGGTATTGCCAGAGACAGGGGGAGTGGTTTTAGAGTCTCTCTGTCTGGATACAGTGTCTCCCTGGAGATTGGCTGAGAGCCAAGGGGGAGGAGCTGAGCTGGATAGGAGGGAGAAATCTTGTCAGAAGAGTGGGAGTCTTGAGCTAGGCTTTGGAGGAGTAACATCAAAGCCTAAGCAGAGTGTCTGAAGCAGTCTGTGCTCTATAGCAAAACATCCAGTGAATATTCTGAGCTAAGGGGTCAGGGTAGCTGACAGCGTTTAGGGTCAGAAGGGAATTCAGGGTGACGCTTAGAGTTTAGAGCCGGTAGGGCTGACTTGTGATAGTCAGTCAGGACGCCTTGTAATCTCTGGGTTTAGAGAGAAAGGTGGGCTCTGAGACTGGGAGCTAACAGGAGACTCTTAGTGTAGGAGTTTGTTAGCTGATTCAGACAAGGCTGAGGGAACTTCAGTGAATAGAAGTTCCAGGTTGTAAACATCTGCTCACCACTAGTTTCAATATTAGTGTGGGAGAGATTTAGAGACAAGTTATAGAACTGTCTGGAACTGCATTTAAGATCTAAGAAAGACATTTATAGAAACCAATACGCTCTAGCCCATTTACTGTAACCATTACGCTCTTGTACCTCATTTGTGAACCATTACGCTCTGCACCTTTTAAAAGCCTGTTGAAGTTAATAAACTCTTTCTTGTTAACAGTTTAAGAAAGCCTCCATCGTACCTCTTTTTGTTTAGAGTGCCAGTTCCCGCTTCCCACCGTTCCAGTCAAAGGGGGAATAATTTTTACCTCAGTTTCCTCTCAGTTAGTGATTTAAAAGGAGCCTAGCTGGAAATATTATTTTTAACAGAAAATCCTAACTAGAACTCTAGGTTGGTGGTAGCGATTTTAATAATTTGATAGCCCAAGTAGTCACAATTGCCTTGCCTTGCTCTGCTTCAAGCTATTTGATTAACAGTTTTATTCCTGCTTTTTGAACTGATTGACTCTGTTGGATTGACTTATCATCATTTTGCCTTTTCCCTTTTTAATCTATTTACTGGAACTATGTTGCTTCAATAAAAGAACTAGTTTTTCAAGTACTGTCTGGTGTGTGAGTGATTCCAGAGGGGTTCTCTTGTCTGAGGTGCAACAGTTGCAATCAGTTAGTCCCACAAGTTGTTTCTGTAAGTACAAGTGTTGGAGTTGCTCCATTAGGATTTTCTGAGTCATGCCATGAAACAGTGCTGACAGAGTAGCAACACACATGAACTCACCTCAAGTAAGCCCAAAGGGAAAATAAGCTATCATTCAATCCAATTGTTTTAGGTCATTGAGGGAGAAAATAGCCCAGGAGTCAGCCAAGCAGTGCTTAATCTATTGCTATCAGGATTTGCCAAAGCATTAGGAGCATCCACCCCCTCCCCATTATCAATTACATGAAAGACACCTGCTGTTTTCAACTCAGAAAAATCTAACTTGTATGTAGTAATTGCCTTGAAGAAATAAGTGACCCAAATACAGTTGACTGTAGATGCCAAAAAAAGAAGATGATTGTATTCCATATTATTAAATATTGGTGACGTGCACACAGACACTCCAATGTATCAGTGTTCACACCACACCATTTTAATACATGATGTGATGATCCATGGTCAGTAGAAATAATGGATTCAAAGCTTGATGCTCTATGGTGTCCATTTTAGGTAGCTCTCTTACTATGGGAGGGGGATTTGTGAATCTTCTTGGGTTTTTTTTCCTGTGGGGTGTGACAGCACAGTTAGCGCCCCCTGCATAAAGGATCTTGAGTTTGTAAAGTTTTGCTTTGTTAAAATGTGTTTTGCAGCTTGCACAGTTTGTTAAAGGTGATGTTGCATTGATTGGTCCCTAGTACCTGTCAATCATCATTCACAGATTCCAGTTGAGTTTGTTCCACCGCCTTTCCTAGGGATATGGGGAAAATGCCATTTTAAAATTAATTAGACCACCAAGATTTCTCCAGAGAGGACGTGACTGAAGGTTTGCCAGATCAGACCTTGGTCAGGCTATCTTCCAACACCAGGCTGACTTTCCTTGGGACTCAAACTGAAAGCCCAGTATACCAAAAGGTTGGGTAGCTCTGAGGAGTCTCAAGCACCTTCAAACCAGTCAGTTAGCATCTAGAGGAAGGTTTCATGCCTTCAATATAGGCCATCTAACTGGGGCTTTGAGTGTCCCTACCTCAAGCACATAGAGAAGAAGAGGACTTGGAGAGCCATCTGGCTAAAGCTTTCTGGACTAAAGCTGCAGAGAGACTGTAAAGTAAGATCTTTCCTTTATCTTTTCGGGGAACTAAACAAAGTGCCTGAGTGAAGTTAACTCATGTTATGAACAATAAAGCCTGTTGAGTTAACTAGAGTGTCCAGCTTGGTCCTTGGGAGCCCCAAGCCTCTAAAGGAAGGCAAGAAGCAATCCCCCGGTAAAGAGAGACCACGTCCTTGCCCTTTACTGGGTATTTACAGCCAGGGTGCGAACGCACATAGGGCATGGAAAGTCCAAGGCCTGTTTTGGTTTTGTATAATTTTATCATAAAGCCTGATGTCAGAAAGAAGGTTGTAAAAGATCACAATGGAATCCTATAAAATAGGATGGAAATTGTATGGCCCACCAGATGCAGTTGGATAGCAATTTGTAGTTGCTCTATCTAGCATAGGCAATAGTGAAAAATGTGTCGGTAGGGACACATATTCCCATTTCTACTATTGGTAATTCCATCAGAGTAACCCCAATAACCCAGTTATTTAACAGTGAGTCAAAACTTGGGTGAAGCTGGTTGTGTTTAACAAGTTTGAAGCAACAAGATTCTATCTACTTTGGACTACTCAGTTCTAGATTGATTCCAGCTAGATTCTGCCTATACTGAACTACTCAAAGGAAATAATCCTAAGAATTTTAAATATTTTCAATGTTCATCTTATTTATTTATTATCTTCCTCTATGAGAGAAGGTACTTTTGTTAAAAATGCTATAAGAAAAGTCAGTTATCTTGAGATATTTTCACACTCAGTAAAATAGCAAAACCACCAGTGTGTTTTCTGTTTTCATTGTTTGCTCAAATTGCAATGTTTTGTGCAAAATACCGTAATATTTTCATGTAAGGTTTTTTCATGATTTTTAAATAAAAATGTCCTGAAATGAAAAAAAGGAGAAATAATTAAATGGTTGCATGTTTTCATAATATCTACCATGAAGGCAAATGTTTGACATGTAAGGATTAAATAGCAAAGATTTGGTTCCCTGCTACAAGACACTGGGTTCATTTGTCATTTGGCACAGATCCTCAAAAGATTAGAAAACTGCAGATATGATTTCTATAAGAACAGAAATATATATTCTATTCACCTTGGTATACAGAAAGCAATATGTCCATTATTTAAAATGATGTACAACTGGGTCCTGCTAATTTAAATCTCTCTCTTCAGTTTTTTCTCTGATAATCTCTTTGAAATCCCTAAATGCAATACAATTTTGTTTACAAGTTTTTTTTTAAATAAAGCCCTCTCATTTGCAGCTTCTTTCTTTCTGAAATGATCAGAGCTTTATATTGTACTGTATTTAGAATCCCAATCATTCTTGGCTTTGGTTTAATTAGCACTTCATCTATTTTTTTAAAAAAAGAAATCAATACTGATGCTGTGATGCAGGAGCCTGAATACTGCTCCAAAGGCAAAACAGTCCAATTTGCAAGTGGTCTAAATATAATCCATACTAGGCGCTTCTGTCTCCCACAGCTTTTGTGCACACATTTTAATGGAAATTCTAGTGTAACTCCTAATGAGAATGAATATTTTTGGCATTTTTATATCTCTAGTACTTCATGTAGACTGTATCTTTATAGAGACTGCAAAAATAAAAGAAAAAGAAAAAGAAAGGAAGAAAAAAAGAAGACACATAGGATTGCACCTATAGATTCTGTGAAATTCAGTCTATAGGTGCACAATGTACCCCATCAATTGGTGGCAACTGCCAACCTTTGCCTTAAGAAAAGCTTTTCAGTCTTTTAAAACTGAAGGGGCCTTTAAATGTATCCACGTTATAGACATTTATTATTTTATTGATAATTGCATATGTTGTACGAGTGTTGGAAACACCTACATCCATTTTCACTTTCATTAGCTGGTTTGAGCCTTGGGACTGGGGAACTGGAGCAAATAAATAAATAGAACAAAAAGATGATTTCATGCATGAGTGGAGCATGGCCATATACCCAGAGGGGACCGATTGGGAGGCCAGAGTCTGAGTCTCACCACTGCTGATTTAGAAGAATTTGGGATTACTTTTATGTGTAAACCTGGTTATGAAACTGAAATGAAATTCTACATAAGCCCCTTCAACTTCTCTCTGTCATTTTTCCAATGAAAACCAAGGCCCCTTCCATACAGCCATATAAAGTCCATATTGAACTGGATTATATGATAGTGTGGACTCAGATAACCCAGTTCAAAGCAGATATTGTAAATTATCTGCCTTGATATTCTAGGTTATATGGCTTTATGGAAGAGCCCATCTTCTCAAAGTCCTGTTCATATCTGTTTGGACTATTTTGTAGCTGCCTTCCTGAACTCCCATTCTACATCTTGCAGTAGTTCTTTGATTTTGGTATTCCAGCCAAAAGTACTGGCAAAGGCACATGCAGTTGAATTATACATCTGTGTTTTTCTGCATAGCTATTCTGTGAGCATGCCATGAGCAAAAACAATTCTTGGCTGACTGAAAGGCAAGTGCTAATATTCTTCACAGGGATATTTCATCCATCATTTTGGACTGCTATGGCCAAAAACCTTTTCTACCACAGGCTTTGAATTGGAGTTTACAAGTGTGTGTGTGTGTGTGTGTTTGTGTGTTTGTGTGTGTGTGTGTGTGTGTGTGTGTTCTAGCAAATGGCCATCTCTCCTGTTGATTTTCCAATAAAATAGAAATCCTCAGACAGAACAGAAGTACAGGTTTTGCTGCCTGAGACAAAGGACAAGATAGATACCTTCCACATTTTATTGCATGAACAGAAGCACAAAGGTGATTTCTAGTTCCACCATTTGCTTACTTCCATAGGCAATTTCCTCACTCTGCCTAATAGCAGGGTGACAGTGTGAGAAGTCATTTTAATTTTGCACATAGTATAAGTGAGCAGGGTCCACTACAGGGAGCACAATGACATTGCCCCACAGAAAAGAATTCTCCCCATGAAATGATTTTTTTCTTTAGTCCTCAAATGTCTACCATTGCAGAGAGTGAGACACTGAAAATTGTTCAAACTTAGAACTTTTCACATTTCCATGCTTGCATTTCCTTACTAACTTTAACTGTTCCTTTTCTTAGAATGTCTGAATTATATTTTTGAATACTTGACAGAAATTTTTAATTAATGCATATACTTGGAGACTGAAATAAAATGTCACTGCAGTGTAGAATTCATATGTGGGCTACCAATGCCCTCATTTTAACCCTCAGTCACAGCTCCACCCCTGAAGGACTGTAACTCAAAGGCTCCGGATAACTTTTCCTATATAAAGTTATAGGATACATCAACATTATAGAATTAATGCAGTTTGGCACCACATCAACAGGCTCAATGATATGAAATGCTGGAATTTGTAGTTTGCGGAGTCAAAGCACTGTTTATCATGGAAACCTTGTAAAAACTGAGGATTCCATAGCACTGAGATAAGGTATTAAAATGTGTCAAACTGCATTAATTCTACAGTGTAGATGCCCCCACCTTGCTCTCATCAACAATCACGTGAAGTGTTAAGAACATAAGAAGAGCCATGCTGAATCGGACCTCAGCCCATCTAGTCCAGCATTCTGTATCACACAGTGGCCCACCAGTTGTACACGGGGATCTCGAGCAGAAGGGAGGGCAAAACCCTGACCTGCTCCCGACCCCCCACAACCAGTACCCAGGGAAATCGTGCCTACCTCAACCAACTCCGAGGTGGCACTTGAATGTCCTTTTCAGTAACTAGTGTTTTCAGTGTTTCTTTTGATATGATGTAATGTAATGGGAGGTTTTGTTGTTGTTTATTTATTCAATTGTTTCTGACTCTTTGTGACCTCATAGACCAGCCCATGCCAGAGCTCCCTCTCAGTTGTCGCAATGTCGCTACCCCCAGTTCCTTCAAGTCAAGCCAGTCACTTCAAGCATAACATACATCCATTTTGTCATTGGTTGGCCCTTCTTCCTTTTTCCTTCCATTTTCTCCAGCATTATTATCTTCTCCAAGCTTTTCTGTCTTCTTATTATGTGGCCAAAGTACTTCATCTTTGCCTCTAATATTCTTCCTTCTAGTGAGCAGCTGGGCATTATTTCCTGGAGTATGGACTGGTTGGATCTTCTTGTGGTCCAAGGCACTCTCAGAATTTCCCCCCAAGACCACAGTTCAAAAGCATCTATCTTCTTTCACTCAGCCTTCCTTACGGTCCAGCTCTCACGTCCATAGGTTACTATGGGGAATGCCACTGCTTTAACTATGCAGATTTCTGTTGCCAGTGAGATGTCTCTACTCTTCACTATTTTATTGAGATTGGCCATTAATGGGAGGTAAATACCAGCAATTCACAAGTTTAAGATTTTTGGTTTCTTTGCAAACAACAACTCAGTTCATGAGTATCAGAAGACAGATGTTAGCTGAAAGTGAAAAAATTCTGATTCACTCCTCTTCCAGTGCAGTAGAGCCCTATATACATGTGAATAGTTCTTTAATCAGATACTATTTGATTAAATACTATCTGATGTGATTTTTTTGCCTGAGATTATGTGGAGCAGCTGCCAATCAGACGAGACCACAGGAGGTTAAAAAAAGACAAACTGCCCGAACTGATATAAAATAGCAACTTGTGTTCCAAATTGCCTGTTGGACAAGTCCAAGGTCTGCCTAATTCTGTTTTCTCTAGAAGCCAGCCTGATGTGAGTAAACTATAGTGCCACAGATCATTATGAAAGAAAGAAAAAAAGATGTTAACTTCACAGTAAAATGTCAGCTCACTATAGCCACTCCTAAATGAAAACACAGCACACCATCTGGATATCACTAGGAATCTTTACTATAGGATACTAACATGCAAGAAGCCAGGAGTGCCATTACAAGAATGGGGCACTGCCTTATATACCTTCCCCCACATTCGAAGAAGCAACATCCTGCGCAAACCCTAAAGCCCGTGAAAATATCTCGCCAAGTTCACTGGTTCTCAATTCCCATGCAGTCGGTGCCAGGTGCACTATCTCTCGATGATGTCAGTGGCCTTGAGTTTGGCTGCTGGAATCCAAGCACCAAATCCCAGACTCTGACATGGCGCCCCCTTCCTCTTCCTGTGGGGGGATACAAGACATAAAATGCTATACATTTTATGTGCCTCTATATATTTTTAACAAACTACAGTGGAAAACAGGGTGTATTTTCCCTAGATCCTTTGGCAGCTTTAATTGATATGTCCCTTTGTTCACTTTTCTCTGCACACGGAATGGCCCAATAAAACATGGGGATAATTTCTTTGAGGGTAACCCAAGGTTCAGGTTCTTTGTACTTAGCCAGAATAAATATCCCTCTACTAGTTTCTCCCCCTCCTGCCTCCTCTTATCTGCAAACAACTTGCATTTCTTCTGTGTGTTTCTCAGTGCCTCAACTATTTTTGGCCAAGCGGCTTGGATTTGCTTAGCCCAACCTCGTCCCTCTTGTGTTTTGCCTTCCCAAATCAGCAATCGAGGAAGGGGGGGCCACTTCTTGCCCATACACTATCTCAAATGGAGTGCACCTTCTGGCTGAGTGAACCGCTCCATTGAATGCTACCTCTGCATATGGGAGTAAATCAGCCCAATTGTTTTGTTGGCTGTTTGTATAAGCTCATAAAAACTGTCCCAGAGTTTGTTGCATATGTCTCACCGCTCCGGATGAAAAGCCGTACTCAATCCCCTTTCAGCCCCTAGTAGTTTTACAAATTCCTCCCTGAACCTTGCTGTAAATTGAACATCCCTGAAGTTCACCACCTTATCAGGACACCCGTGCAGTTTGTATATATGTTTGACATACAAATCGGCTAGTTTTTCAGCCGAGGGAAGTTTTGTCAGCGGTATTAAATCTGTTTGCTTTGAAAACAAGTCCATGACAGTCCATATGTACCGGAACCCCTTGCTCGTGGGCAGCTCCCCCACGAAGTCCATTGCTACGCATTCCCAGGGGTGAACCGGGTCAACAACCGCTTATAACAGTCCATGCGGTTTGCCCAGGGGTGTTTTTGTCACTGCACAATGTCACATTGGGTCACATATGATTTGACACATTTTCTCATCCCTGGCCACCATCCTTGGGTAGCCAGTCTCTTCAATGTTGTAGCCAGTCTCTTCAATGTCCAACACTTTTATTATCATGACAACGCTTCATCAACTCATTTCTCAATGACTCTGGAATGTATAGCCCCCCCCAACAAATATTAAGTTGCCGTGGAGCTTTCACCGCTCTTTATTTGACTTCACCTATTCATTTTTTTCATAAGCTTGTTTCAATTCCTTCTTCTAAACTCCCCCCTTTGTGGACACCACAGTTAGATCTTTTTCTCTTTTTGTCTGTGCCCTGGTTTTCACCACTAGTCCCCATTGAGTATCTGAAAAAGCCTTCCCTCTGTTCTCTGGGATGCTCCCTTCGTATTGGGGCAATCTCGAAAGAGCATCTGATAATACGTTATGTTTCCCTCTGGAGAAGTGCAGTTAGAAATTGAATCTACTGAAATATTGGGCCCACCAGATTTGTTTGGGGGACAATTTCTGCTGCGACTTCAAATATTGTAAATTCCGATGATCACTCCAGACCTCAAAAGGAATTTTGCTCCCCTCCAGGAAATGCCACCAGCATTCTAGTGCTTTCAAAATAGATAGGGCTTCCTGTCCCACATGGGCCAACGTCTCTCCGTTTCCCCGAATTTCCTTGAGAGGAAAGCACAGGGTTTCAAAATCCCCTTATCATCTTTTTGCAGTAAAACTGCCCCGTAAGCATGATCTGATGCATTGCAGTGCAAAACAAAAGGCTTTGTTAGGTTGGGGTGTTGCAATATTGGTTCCTTTGTGAATCTCTCTTTCAATCTCTCGAAGGCTTCCCGACAGTCTTTAGTCCATGCCAATTTAGCCCCTGGAGATTTCACCTTTGCAGTTTCCCCCCTCCCTTTTGTCTTTAACAAATGTTAAAGGCAATGCAATTTGGGCAAAATCCTTAATGAAGTCTCTGTAAAAATCGGCGAACCCCCAAAATGATTGCAGTTGCCTCCAGGTCTTTGGTGCCTCCCATCCAACTACATCCTACCATATACATTTTGGCTGGATCCATGGCTATCCTCTGGGATGATATCCGGTACCCCAAGTAATCTATTTGTTCTATATGAAATTCACATTTTGCCAATTTGGCATATAGTTTGGCTTCCCTCAGCCACTGTAATACCTGTCTCACTAGTAACACATGCTGTTCCTTGTTCTCGCTCATGATCAGAATATCGTCCAAAAATACAAAAACTCCTTTGTTTAGCAAGGGGTGCAATACTTTGTTTATGAGCTGCATGAATAAGCCACCTCCCCCCACTTCCAGTTTAATTCTCAGTTTGTGATATGCCTCAATGAGATCCAATTTAGAAAAAATCTTTCCCCCTGACAGTTGTGTGACCAAATCCTTCACTAACAGTAGTGGGTATTTGTTAACTGCGCTGATTGCATTCAGTCTGCGGTAGTCCACACACAGTCTCAAAGACCCATCTTTCTTCCTATGGAACAGCACTGGTGCTGCGAGGGGGGGGGATTCCGAATGTTTCATAAAACCTCGCGCCAGATTTTTATCTATGTAGCCTTTCAATTCTTCCTTCCACTCTACTGACATGGGTTACATTTTGGGTTTGGGTAATTCTGAACCTGGAATTAGCTCAATTCCCACTTCCACTTTGCATTTTGGTGGGAAACTATCTGCCTCTTTCTCATCGAACACATCTGCGAAATTATATTCTTCAGGCAGTTCGCCTTCTACCTTCCCCACACAGGCTATTTCTTCTGATTCCCTTTCCTCCTTTGGGGTCTCCCCAGTTCCCTGCTGAAACTTAATCTTCCTTATTTTCTAATCGATTCTGCAGTTTTGTTCCTGTAGCACAGCATTCCTAATATCACCTGGTACTCAGCTATTGGGGCTATCACGAACTGGATCAGGCCTTTCCAGGGTCCCATCTCACATTGGATGCTTTCAGGATTGTATCTGGCTACCGCTCCTGATGCCACCGACCCATCTACTTGAGAGAATACTATCAGGGTATCAAGGGGTGTTCTATTACTTTCTAACTTTTCAATTAGCATGATATTTCTAGAGCATCCGCAATCAATTAAGACTTTTTGACAGACCCTGCATTTTCTTGAAATCAGTGTCATTGGGAATACCAACATTTCCCTATTTATACTCACCACCATACCTTCGGGCTCCTTGAGACACCGGTTCTCTTCAGCTCGCTTTCCACTTACTGCTGCAGGTTTAAAGGGTCGATTCTCGCCTCCCTTCCTCATCCAGCATCCCGCTGCTCTTGCTTCCCGCAGATGAAGCATCCAGTCTTCTTCTCCTTTCCTCCCTTCTGCTCTGTCTTCCCTCCTGTCGGAGTTGCCTCAGGCTTGCAGCTTTCTCCTTTTGGCCGTGGATGCTGTTGTTGACTTCCACGATGTCTCCATGCTTGGGACAACGATGTCTCGATCCTTCCGGCTAGTTGGATCCATTCAGCCCGCGTCCCAGGATCATCGCGGTGTACTGCCCAGGACAGAATTTCCTTCCTCAGGCCTTCTTTAAACATCTCCAGCTTTGTCACTTGCGACCAGTCGGGGATCTTATCAGCTAATGTCTGGAATTCCTCAGCGTACTCAGCCACCGACCTCTGGCCCTGGATGATAGTCTTTCGTTTCTCATTCGCTTTCATTGCTTCAAGTGGGTCTCTGAAACAGGCATCTAAAGCTGTGAACAGTCATCTCACAGACCCCAAACATGGGCCTCATCTGGAATGGCATTGGACGTACCAGCTTGCTGCTCCTTGCTGGAGGGTCGCCCCTACTGCTCTGACTCTGCTGGCCTCATTCTGAAATGCTTAGCCGTTGTCCTCCATGTATCCTCTTACGGTGGTTAGGAAAAAATCCAGTTCTGCAGCCTCTCCACCGAACTATCTTCAGTTCCTCCCTTCGCTGCTGTGGTGGCATCCCCATGCCTCCTGGCTCTGCGAAGGGCCAGCCGCCCTGGAATCCTGCCGGGATCCTGATGGGGGGGGGGGGGTTAAGCTATCCCTTGCTGCCTGACTCCAATTCCGGCGAGTCCCGTGGGTAATCTGGGTCACTCTTGGCGGTTGCTGAGTGCCCCTTTGGTCCCTGCCTCTCCCCATACCTGTTGGGGCAGTCGGCACCTCGCCTGGCACGCTCTCTTCTTCATCCTTTCCAGCCTTGCTCTCCTTCTCTAGGGCTGGCACTTTTGAGCGTGCTCCTGTCTCCCGTGGTGGGGCCTTTTCCCTAGGCGTTGGTAGGCCCACAAACCCTTGGCTGCTTATACTGCTGAATGTCCCCATGGATGCTGTTGGGGCTTCGGTTTCTCCAGCTTCTCCAACATAGGGATGATGCTCTCCATCGTTTGGGACAGCTTTGATAGGTGGTTTTCCACCACCACCATCCATTCCTCTAAGAAAGTCACCTTTTGCGGGGAATAGAGTTCAAGATCCGGATCTTCCTCTATGCTTCCCCTCGGTGCCCTCATTTTCCTCTCTGTAACCCCATTAGGACGGGGGTAGGTAGTCAATGATGCTAGAGCCGTCAACCTCTCCAACTCAGCATGCTCCTCATTCAGCATGTGGATCGATTCTCCTCCTGTAGCTCCCACACCTCCTTCGTACAGGCTATCCTCCTCCTCCTCCATGTTTGCACTTCACTACAGCCGCAGGATGGTGTACTACTCCTGGCTTAAATGTCAGCTCACTATAGCCACCCCTAAATGAAAACATTGCACACCATCTGGATATCACTAGGAGTCTTTACTATAGGATACTAACATGCAAGAAGCCAGGAGTGCCATTACAAGATGGGGCACTGCCTTATATACCTTCCCCCACATTTGAAGAAGCAACATCCTGCGCAAACCCCAAAGCCCGCGAAAATCTCTCGCCAAGTTCACTGGTTCTCAATTCCCATGCAGTCGGTGCCAGGTGCACTATCTCTCGATGATGTCAGTAGCCTTGAGTTTGGCTTCTGGAATCCAAGCACCAAATCTCAGACTCTGACATGGCGCCTCCTTCCTCTTCCTGTGGGGGGATACAAGGGATTCTACTAGCAAGATAACCAATACCATATATTTATTTATTTATTTGTCATGTTTCTATACCGCCCCTCTCAGCCCGAAGGCGACTCGGGATGGTTTACACAGGCAGTCTCTGCCCTCAATACAACACAGCAACAAGTCAACCCCCAGAAAAAAACATATAATAACAATTTAACAATTAAAAACATACAATTGCAGCCTCAGCGTCATGTTGAAATCAGTTTCCATTACATTGTCGCCATTCCTTGTATCCAATTAAGCCTTATATTTCACCAACAAATGCCTGCTCAAATAACCAGGTCTTGACTTTCTTGCGAAATGCCAGGAGGGAGGGGGCCGATCTGATGTCTTTAGGGAGGGCGTTCCAAAGCCGATGAGCCACCACTGAAAAGGCCCTGTCTCTCGTCCCTGCCAGTTGCGCCTGCGAAGAATATGTGTTGTGCTTTGTATGTGGGCTAAATTATTCATTATAGTGCAACAGACATATTTTACTGGCAGTGGTAGAAGAAGCTTTTCTCATTATAGCAACATTGTGTGTTTCTCAATGGAAGGCAGTTACTGGTTTCTTTCTTTCCTTTTTTATTTATTGAATATATTATATTCTGCCTTTCCCCCAAGATGAATTCATCTGTTGTACATTGTTGCTTTTGATCCAATATATTAGGAGTGGTTAGGTTCATCATAATGCTACAAAAGTCATTTTAAATTTGTATTTAAATCACTTCCGCATTGTTTTTGAATGGCCTTAAGCAACCTGGAAGTGAATTTGTAGTTTTGAATCCAGGGCCATTTTTTTCAGAATTGTTCCAAGGCCCTTCGGATGTGGAGGGAACACATGGGTTTGGAAGCCATCCAGATCCGGAGGGAAGGCCTGGGCTTCCCAACCTGGTTTGGAAGCCCATGCCTTCCCTCTGGATCTGAACGGGGCCGTGGGCTTCCAAGCGGAATAACATCCCTCTGCAGGAGGTCTGGGGAAAACCTGAATTTCCGCCAGATCTGCTGGCGAGGGATGTTATTTCATGTCCAATCTGGATTGTAAATATCCAGATTGGACGCGAAACAACGTACCTCCCCAGCAGATCTGGGGGAAACCCGAGTTTCCACCAGATCTGCTAGGGAGTGATGTTATTCCGTGTCTAATCTGTGTGTAAACACCCAGATTGGACAGGGAATAACATCCCTCCCCAGCAGATCTGGGGGAAACATGGTGTAAGGACTCACCTGCCTTAAGCAGGGCCGAGGCCTGCTTGGAAGAAGTTTAGAAGTCCTGTTTTGGTTGTGCTGGCATCCATCTTGGAGAGGTGGCTGCAGCCAGCAACCATTAAGGGAAGGGAAAGCCAGAGCAAGGGGGCGTGGCCTGGCAGGCTTGTGCCTAGATACAGTGAGGAGGCTGTGATTGGCTAGAGTATAGAGGGGGAGGAGTTGGAGCTGACAGAGTAGAAAATCCTGTCAGAGAATGTTTCAGTCTGGAGTTTATTTATTTATTTTATTTATTTGTTTGGACTTTTATGCCGCCAACTCCACAAGGCTCGCAGCGGCTTACAAAAGCCAAGCAGCTACACAAAAAAATACATCATCAGCACAACAACAGGAAAAACAGTACAACAATAAGGGGTACAACAGGGAGAAGATGGGAGGAGATGGGGGAGGAGCAAGGGTGGGAGCGGAGAACGACAGGAGAATGCCCAGCGGATCAAGCGGGCCCTACTCTCCCATCGAAGGGGGGAAGCAGAGGTGGTCTCAGAATGATCCCACCAAAATGGTCCAAACCAGCCAGCCCCCCATTTGCCAGAAGTCTGGTGGGGGGTGTCCGGTCAGCAGGATTGGTGGCCTTCTTCCGAAGTGGGCCCAAGAGAGGGCTTCCGTTTCCTAAAGCCCGGGACCCAGAAAGTTCTGGGCCGTGTTCCAGGACTTGGGCGGGCCGGTCTCCCCTCTCTCAGGCGAGCAATGGCAAGTGTCCCAGGGCCAGGGGGCCTGCTGTTCTTCGGCCTCCAGCGCCGCCTTTAGAGCGAGGCTGTGCAGACGCACATCTCCAGCCTCTGCTGTTTAGAGTCAGGCTGTAGATTCGGCATCTACACCTGAGGCAGTCTTGAGCAAGGTTCTGGGGGAGTATCACCAGAGCCTTGGCAACAGAGACTGACAGTCTGTCCTAAGCAATTCACCACATAGGAATAGGCTGGACTAGTGGGAGTCAAGACTGAGATCTGACCGCCCTTAGGGCCAGTAGTCATTCTAGTGGGGACGCTTGTGGAAGAGTGCCAATTTAGAACTGTTCTTGTGATTGGGATACCTGGTCATCTCTGGAGACTAGGGTGACAGGTAGTTGGACTCTTAGACTGTGTGGGTTACGAGTAACCCAGGAGTAGCCAGACTCAGGGAACGATCTAGGTGATTAGATGTTCCAGAACTTTAGTACAACAACCATCTAGTGGAACTATTAGGTGGGAGTTGGGAGACAAGTCTTAGTACTGTCTGTGGAACTGAACGTACCATCTCAAGAAGTAATAATAACCTTTTTAATAAGTAACCTCTACGCTCTAGCACATATAGTAAATCTTGTTAACCATCACGCTGTTCTTAGTTTATCATTGCTGTAACCGTACGCTAGTTGCCTCTTAGAAGAACCAATACGATCTGTGCCTATTTAATAGCCTCGTTCTTGTTAATAAATCTTTTTATTATTAACTTTTAAAAGAAGCTTCAGTCATCTTTCTGTCTCCTCAGTTTACATTCTTGGTGGTGGGTTGTTGTAAAGGCCAAACGCTACAGACACTTCATTTAATTAGAGTTTAATTGTAAAGTAAATCCTAATGACCCATTAGGTTGGTGGCAGACTACCGGGAGTGTCAATTAATCAATTTTGGTGACTGAGATCGTCACACATGGGTTTCCCCCAGATCTCCTGCAGAGGGATGTTATCCTGCTTGTAAGTGGGAAGGAGGTGGGGGAAGAGGCGTCTTTACTCACTTGGCAAGCCGCTTTAATCCATACCGCATCAAACTGATGTGGTATGGATGAAAGCGGCTTGCCAAGTGAGTAAAGACGCTTCTTCCCCAACCTCCTTCTCGCAGGGAGAGAAGGTTGGGGAAGAGGCATCTCTCTTTACCCACTTAGCAAGCTGCTTTCATCCATCCCACATCAGGCTGATGGATGAAAGTGGCTTGCAAAGTGGGTTAAATGTGTCTGCCATCAATGAAGGACTTCCAAAACTTACAAAATTTCGTTAATTTTGAAGTTTTTTCAAATAAAATTTTTGAAATCAGTCCAAAATCAAATCACCAGCGCCCTTTACAGCCGAAGCGAGTTTTGAACCATTTTTTAAATCAACCAGCCATACAATATAAATCTACATTTATGCTATGCTGAGTAATGTTGGGTTGCAGTCTAAGAGTGCCTGATTCCAGAAGAACTTTTTAGACCTGTGATAGTTTAGAGCAGTGGTTCTCAACCTGGGGGTCGCGACCCCCAGGGGGGTCGCAAGGCCATTTTCGGGGGGTCGCGGCATCCCTTCCCGAGGCCCCGCCCCCTCTGCGCGGCATGGATGGGTTCCTCCTCCTCCTCCGGCTGCGATGAATCCCAAGGAGGCGCTTGGAGGCAAGAGAAAAGATCCCTGTGTACTTCCCTTTGTACTGCACTGACCGGTTGGCGGGGTTGGGGGAGCGGTCCCTCTGGGACCGCTAGAACAGCAGGGGCCTAGTGGCAGCCCTGCATCAACCCAGCAGAGACCATCGAAGGCCCTCCTGGAGCGACGGCTAAAGGGACGGAGGCAGAGGCTCCTGGGTGCGTGGAAGCAGCGGCAGCCTCACCTAGCCTAACCCTCACCCTCTGGTGGCGGGGTGCTGAGCTGCCGCTAGGTCGCTGCTGCTTCTGCGGGTGCTTGGGGGGTGTCTTTGTGTGAGCAGGCCGGGAGGGCTTCCCACCTCCCCGGGCTTGCTCACACAGTGGCGAGTTGGCGGTATGGAAGAGAGTTCCCCTCCGGGCCTAGAGGAACAATTACAGCCCAGGAGCAGCCCAACGGAGGACGATGGAAGCCCCCTCCATACCTGCAAAGCCCCCAAAGCCGCTGCTGCGTTTGCAGGCGCAGGAGGGCCTTCCATTGTACTCCATCGGAATGGTGCTGGGCTACCGCTGTTCCTGCGGGCCCGGAGGGGACCTCTCCTCCACGCCGCCAACTCGCCACTGAGCGAGCAAGCCCGGGGGAGGTGGGGAGCTCCTCCCGATCCTGCAGAAACAGCAGCCTGGCAGAAAACAAGGGAAGGCCCTCTCGCACCTGCAAATGCCCCTTAAGCTGGCGCTGCATTTAAAGGCGCAGGAGGGCCTTCCATCGTCTCAAAGTGTGGTGCTGATGGGCTGCTGCTAGGCCGCTACTGATCCTGCGGACCCAGCGGGGCCTCTCCTCTGGCACTATTGTGAGAGCAGGCCCAGGGACGGAGGAGAGGCTACCTCCCAAGCCCGCAGGAACAGCTGCAGCCCAGTGGCAGCCCATCCCCATTCCAGCAGAAGGCGATAAACGGCCCTCCCCTGCCTGCAAACGCTGCTACGGTTTAAGAAGCATTGGGCACGAGAGGGCCTTCCTATGTCATCCGCCAGGCTACTATTCCTTAGGAGAGGGGCGGGCTCTTCACTTGCAAAACACCAGGCAGCAAGCGAGGCACTATGGGAGGGGATGCTCCTCCTGCCTTCCCTGCTCATCCACCCGCTTGCTAGACCAACACAGAAGACTTCTGTGCCTATTGTTTGAGTTCGAATGCTCTTTGGTTGCAGGTGAACTATAAATCCCAGCATCTCCCAAATGTCAAGGTTTGTTCTCCCCAGAGCCCTCCGGTATTTCCTGTGGGTCATGGGAGGTCTCTATCCCAAGTTTGGTTACATTCCATTATTCTTTTTTTAAAAATATATTTATTAGGTTTCTCTAGTAACAATAAAAAGAGGTGGAACAATTTCGGGTATAGGATAGTAGGAAGGAAAGAAAAAACGAAGGACAGATTCTGTTGGGGATGGTGGAGAGGTTGGGATGAACTGGTGTTAGGGACAGGAAAGGGCGGGATGGAGGGGCGGGGCTGAGGAAGGGGACGGGTCGGGATGTTTGGGTGTGGGCCGGGTGGGGGGGGGACCAGAGGGGAAGAGGGTAGTGGGGAGAGGAGGGCGGACCCCTTTGGCTTCCGGTGTTTCCGCTTTGTCCCGTTTGTTCAATTGGGGTGGGGGAAAAGAGGGTATGGTTGTCCTTGTGCTGGGGGGGTTTGCCCCTTGGCAAGTTCTTGGGCGCCCCAAGGTCATTGTCAGGAACTTGACTGTTCCGGTCCAGGTCCCGAGATTTTAGATAGGACACAAAGGGTGTCCAGTCAGTTCTGTTCAGCCTCGTCCCTTCCGTTTCACTCATATAATAGGACAGCTTGTCCATGCTCATAATGTCCTGGACTTTGTGTATCCATTCTTCAAGACGTGGTATGTCTTTAGACTTCCACATTTTCGCGTACACCATCCTTGCTGCCGTGGAGAGGAACAGGAACAGCCGCTCCGCGTTCTCGTCTGGGAGTTCTTTCTCCTCCACTATTCCCAGGAGACAAGCCTCTGGTGTCATCTCCAGCGTGATTTGTAGAGTCTTTTGTATGTGAATATGGACTGTTTTCCAGAATTTTGAGGCTTCCTGACAGGACCACCACATGTGATAAAAGGTGCCTGTCTGCGACCCGCACTTCCAGCATTTAGTCTGGACATTCTTGTACATCAGACCAAGTTTATGGGGAGTCATGTACCATCTGAAGAACAGTTTGTACCAGTTCTCCTTCAGATCAATGGCATAGGTGATTTTTATTTTCTTCCGCCAGATCCTCTCCCATTCTTGCATACTGATTGTGCGGCCGATGTTTTGCGCCCATTTTATCATGCAGGTTTTTACCTGTTCGGTCTCTGTTGACCATTCCAGGAGCTGCATATAGGCCTGGAGATGAGCTTCTTCTCCTTGATCAGGAAGTTGTTCCAGAAATGCTCTCCTTCCGCAAAGCCCGTCCGTTCGTCCCTCTGGAAGCATGCCATGACATGTAGATGATGGAGCCAGTTGAGAGAAGTGCACTGCTGCTGTAGCCGTGTCCTTGATTTTAGACTTCTCCTCGTCCCCACTTTAACTGTCATGTCCTCGTAGGTTGGCCATTTGTCCCAGCCCAGCAAGTGCCGTTGGTCGGCCTCTATGGGTGACACCCACAGGGGGGTTTTTTGGTAGAATCGCCCCTTGTAGGTTTCCCATATTTTCATCAGGGCTGCTCTTATCGGATGTCTCTTAAAGCAATCATTTGTTCTTGACTTGCCGTACCACAAGTGCCCGTGCCATCCTGTGAGGAGGTCAAAGCCCTCCAGGGCTAGTAGCTCTTTATTTTTCAAGCTTATCCATTCTCTTATGTGGACCAGACCACAGGCCTCGTAGTAGAGCTTTAAGTCCGGTAGGTCCAGCCCTCCCCGTGTCCTTCTGTCCGTGAGCACCGTGTATTTAATCCTCGCTCTTTTGCGTCCCAGAGGAACCTGAGAATGTCCTTCTTCCAGGTGTCAAAGATGGCGGTGGATTTGATAATAGGCAGGGTTTGAAAGAGATACAGTAGCCTGGGCAGGACGTTCATTTTGATCACCACTATTTTGCCCATGAGCGATAAGTTGGCGCTTTTCCAACTGAGCAGGTCTTTCTGAATCTTCTTCCACAATGCTTCATAGTTGTTTTTTTGCAGCTGGCAATTCTGCGCCGTTATGTGGATGCCCAGATATTTAATAGATTGGGTGACTTGCATGCCTGAGGCCCTCTCTAACTGTTCTCGCCGGATTTTAGATATATTCTTTGTCAGGATCATCGTTTTTTTTCCTGTTGATTTTCAGCCCCGCCAGTGATCCGAATCTCTCTATTTCCGCTATCCAAGTCTGGATCGTGGTTACCGGCCTTTCAATGAAGCAAATTATGTCATCCGCGAAAGCTTTGACTTTAGGTGTGTGGCTTCCTATTGAAGGGCCCTTGAGCTGGTCGTTTGCCCTGATGGATCTGAGTAGCACCTCCAGGGACATGATGAATATCAGCGGGAGAGTGGGCAACCCTGCCGTGTCCCCTTTTGTATTGCAAAGTTCCCCGTTGGTCGGCCGTTGACCCAGACTCTCGCAGTTTGGTCTCTGTATATTGCCCTGATGGCATTCTGAAAGAGCGGGCCCACATCTATTTTTGACATGAGCAGGCGGAAAAAGTCCCAGCTCAAGTTATCAAAGGCCTTCTCCGCATCCAGAGAAAGAAAGGCGATTTCTTTGTGGGGGTGCATTTCATAGTAGTGAATCAAATCTACTACTGTTCTGGTGTTGTCCTTAGTCTGTCTTCCGGGGAGAAAACCATTTTGGTCAGGTGATATCCAGACGCTAAGCCAGGATTTCAGCCTTTCGGCTAGAATGATTGCCAGAATCTTGTAGTCTATGTTCAGAAGTGATATGGGCCTGTAATTGGCCACATTTGTGCTGTCTGTTCCCTCTTTGTGGATTACGACTATATTTGCTTCTCTCCAGGAGTCGGGCGCTACCCCCTCTGCAAGCACCCTGTTGTAGATCCTCTTCAGGAAGGGGGTGAGTTCTCCTGATAACATTTTGTAGAACCTGGCCGTTAGCCCGTCTGGCCCTGGGGCTTTGTTTGCGTCCAGCCTCCTTATAGCTTTTTCTATCTCAAGTTCTGAGATTTCCTCATTCAGTGCCTCCCTGTAGCGCTTCGGTATCTTGCCCAGTGGTTGCGACTCCAGGTACTGTTCGATGTCCTCTTTTTTGGTTGTGTCCCTGGAGTATAGCGTTGAGTAGAAGGTCTGGAACATTTCTTGTATGCCTTCTTCTCCCAGGACCATTTTGTCACCGGATCTAAGCTTGGTTATGTATCCCATTTGTTTCCTCTTTTTGATCCTTCTCGCCAGCCACCTGCCCGGCTTGTTGGCGTTCTGGAAGTGTCTTTGCTTTAAGAATTTAAGATCCTTGAGATTTGCTCGATCTCCATGTGGTGTTTCTGCTTTTTCAATGAGGACAGCTTGGCGACCGTGGCCCGGTTCTTTGGATGTTCTTTCAGAGACGCTTCCTCCATTCGATTTGGAGTTGTAGATCTTGGAGCGCCTTTCGTTTTCGCTTTGTTTCTGCCTGCGTTATGTTGGATAAAGTGTCCTCTAAGCACTGCCTTACAAGCGTCCCAAACCACCTCCGGTCTTGTTTCCGGTATGTCGTTGATCTTAAAGTAATCCGCCGTCAGTTTTCTATATTTCTGTATGTCCTCCTCTTTCTTTAGCAGGTTGTCGTTAAGCCTCCAGCGTCTCGCTGGGGGCCTGTGGTTTAACTCCAGTGTGATCGGGCAATGGTCCGACATGTCTCTCGGATGTATTTTTATTCGGGATGATCTCGGTATCAACGATTTGGACATCCAGACCATGTCTATTCTGGACCAACTCTGGTGCCTGTGCGAATAGAATGTATAGTCCTTTTCCCTTTGGTTGTGAAGGCGCCAGGCATCTTCCAGAGCGAGATCTGACAACAGGTGCATAAGAGTTTTTGGTAGGACACCGGAGGGGCCTTGCAATGCCTTCTTGGTCTTAGCAGATGGCTGCGTTCTGTCTAGACGGGGGTTTACTATTCCATTAAAATCGCCCAGCACAATCAGCCCATCGTATTCCTGGCCATCTATAAGATTCGCGAGGTTCTTGGTGAACTCTGACTTGGGGCCGTTTGGCGCGTAGATATTGCAGATTAGTAGGCGAGACACTCCCGCTTCAATCATCACTCCCACTATTCTCCCCTCTGAGTCTGTGAATGCCAGTTTGGCTGGGACCTTGTCGCTGATGTATGTTACCACTCCCCTTTTTTTCCTTTGCTAGTGAGCAGAACAGGTTGCCCAAGCCTTTGTTTATCAGATGATGTTCATGTGCCTTCTTAATATGGACTTCTTGCAATGCCACAATGTCACATTTGATCTTTCTCAACATATTGAATGCTTTTTTCCTTTTCGCCGGCGAGTTCATCCCGTTGATGTTGTTGGAATAACACAGTAGTTGCAGTACGGGATCATACATTTTGCATTTCCACTGTGTGTCCCGGGTCGTCATTCTTGTTATCCGTAATCCTTGTCGTCCCATCCGCCTCTAGATCTCGGGTTTCCTTTGGTTCGGTTTGTCTCCTCCGTCGGGAGTAGAATCGTCGCCTTTTGGTTGGTTCAGTCTGTCCAGATTGGGATGGGTTCTTCAAACCAAACTCTTTCTGGATTTTCGCATGGAACTCCTGCGCTTTGGCCACCGTGGTCAACCAGTGCCTTTTCTCTCTATAGGTCACCATAATCCCTTCTGACTTTTCCCACCGGAATCTGATGTTCCTGTTCTTCAGTTCCTCTGTGAGAAAGAGGTAGTTCTTCCTTTTTGCTGATTGAGGCTGCCGTGAATTCCTTTAAGATGATTACTTTGTGGCCTTTATAAGTTGTTGGCGCCCCTTTTGTTTCATCAGAACTTCATCTCTTACTTTTCTCCTTGAGAACTGGACCACCACGTCCCGCGGTACATTGTTCCGTCTCGCGTATGCGGAGGGGACCCTGTACGCTTTATCAATTTCCTGGTGCACCTCCTCCTCCTCTTTACCTATGATGGTAGACGAGAGCTTGCTGATGATTTTCTGGACGTCCTCCTGGGAGTCTTCCTTTAAGTTTCTGAAACGTAGCCTTGTCTCCAAGGTGTTCTGTTCCATCCTCTCCTGGATTAGTTCTAATTTTGCATTCCTTGCTTCCAAGGATTCTACTCTTTTTTGCAGCTTCCCTTGCGAACTTTTGATCTTGTCCCTCTTGCTTAATTGAGAGTATTTCTTCCCTCACGTTTGACAGCTCCTTCTTCAAATCGGTTTTGAGTTCCTGCAGTTGGGCATCATGCCTCGCCGCCGCTTCGTCAACTTTCCTTTGCGTTATATCCTGCTTCTCAGAGAGTTTCTGGAGTTCTTTTAAAATATTCTGCATTGTCGCTTCCACATTGTTTGCCAGCCTCTTCTGGACACCTTTGGCGCCCTTAAAGATCTTTGGTGTTGTCATTTTTCCTTTAATGACTCCACCAGTCTGAGCTCCCAACTGCGTGGTCCCTGTGCGCGATGGCTTTGATGTTGTCGTGGTCAGCCCGTCTTGTTGTCCTTGCTTGTTTGTACTTCTTTCTGCCCCAATGCTTTGCACAGTAGTGTGCGAGGAGGGGCCTTGACCAGTACCGTTTTGCATCCTCTGGGATGCTGATTTCCCTGTCTGGGTCAGTATATTTCCCTCTTCCTCAACGTGCCCCTGCATCTGGAGCAGTGCCCTCTGTTGGTTCTCTGTTTAGTGAGGATAGGGCAGGACACAAGTCTTCTCCTAGCCTAAGCTTGCCAGAGCAAGTCTGGCTGATCCTCCTAAGAGCAGTATTTTGGCAAAGGCACCTTTCCAGGCAGAGGTTACCCCGACCTATCTTTCAGAGAATAGAAGTTGAACACAGCTGGTCCTAGCACCTCATGGGCGGGCTCTTATGTTTGTAACTCTGGCTGGGCTTAGTAGAGATGGGGTGTTCCTTTTGTTTCCCTCCTGTATAGGAAGGTCTCTTCCGCGTGGGGGGGGGGGGGAGATGGTTGGGCTCCTGTTCCTCTTCCCTTGACTCTTTCCCTGTGTTATCACTCCTTCTCCTCTTCGCTGTATTCCGCCTGTTTCCCCTGCTTTGATGGCCCTGCAGTTCCTTCTTTGGCCACTGGGCGGTCCTCCCTGTCCTCCAATCCAACTCCTGCTCTCCTCCTTCGCACTTCCTGTTCCTTCTGGTCCTGGCGTCTCTCTGGCTTCTTCTCCTTTTTTTCCCGCCCTTTCCACCCACGGCAGGAAAAGCACTTCCAAAGATGGCCGCCTTCTTCTTCAAGTTGCTGTTTGCTGTCTTCACCCGGTGAGCGCCGCCATCTTGAATTTCGGGTTTCTCCCCTCTTCCTCTCGCTTTCTATGCAGCCAAGAGCTGTCCTGGTTTCCCCAAGCGTCTCCTCCTGTCCTCCCTTTGCTCCTCCGCGGGTTCACCTCCTCCTCCCGCGTCCGCTGGTCCCTCTGCCCTCAGGTGTGCGTCCTTTTTACCTTTTTCCCTTGCCTTCTCTTGGACTGCTTGTCCCCGTCCTGTGTTGGTCTCCTTCCCCTGATTTTAGTGTGGGCTGGGCGGCAGTGAATGCGGGCGTGTGCCCGCTTCCCGATCCACGGCCTGCTCGCCGGTAAGGGGGAGGCCACCGGGCCCTCACAGTCTCCCCCTCTTGAGGAGGGGGGGACTTCTGGGGCCAGCGATGGGGTCCCTTCGCTACCTCTTGACCGCTTGGCGCGGTCAGAGGTGAGGGCGCGATGCACCCTCTGGCCAGCAGAAACGGTCGTCTTCTTGAGGAGCCCTCAAGATGTCTGGCCTGCCGCCATCTTTGCCCGACCCATCCCCTACATTCCATTATTCTTGGGGGTCAGAATGCTCTTTGTTTGCAAGTGAACTATAAATCCCAGCAGCTCCCAAATGTCAAGGTTTGTTCTCCCCAGAGCCCTCCAGTATTTCCTGTGGGTCATGGGAGGTCTCTATCCCAAGTTTGGTTACATTCCATTATTCTTGGGGGTCAGAATGCTCTTTGGTTGCAGGTGAACTATAAATTTAAACAGGTCCCAAACGTCAAAGCCTATTTTCACCAAACTCCACCAGTGTTCAAATTTTGGCATATTAAGTATTTGTGCCAAGTTTGGCCAGATCCACAGTTGTTTGGGTTCACAGTGTTCTCCGGATGTACGTAGGTGAACTACATCTCCCTAAATCACTGTCAAGTCCTCCCAAACCCCTCCAGTGTTTTCTGTTGGTCATGGGAGTTCTTTGTGCCAAGTTTGGTCCAAGTCTGTAATTCGTGAAGGTCTCAGTGGTCTGTGGAATTCAGAGCTGAATCAGTTGAAGGTACTGCAAATCCCATCATCCGTTGTCCATACTCCCCCAAATATATTGTTTTTGTGATTAGTCACTATGCTTTGATTATGTTCCATTTGTAACAATGAAAATACATCCTCATATCAGATATTTACACTACGTTTCATAACAGTAGCAAAATTACAGTTGTGGATTATGTGATTTTAATAATTGATGTAATTGTTTGTAGATTTTTAAAAAAATCTGTATCAACTGTATGCAGGGGTGGTGAAGGGTGGGGTACAAATGTTGAAATAAATAAATAAATTTAAGTCATTGAATTGTTGCTGAAGCTGTTGTGAGTCCCCCTCAGGGTTGCGAAGGGTGGGGTACAAATGTGGTAAATAATAACATAAGTAGGAATGAAAATAATTTTATGGTTGGGGGTCACGACAACATGAGAAAGTGTATTTAGGGGTCACGGCTTTAGAAAGGTTGAGAACCACTGGTTTAGAGACTCAGCACATCTTAATCTGGCCTTGTTTGGAGGACAGTGTGCTGTGGGACATGAAGATCGTTAACTCTGTGTCGTGAAAGATAAACAAATTATTTATTATTTAATGTACTATAGTTGCAAGATTTTCTCTTTTATAACACTAGACTTTTAGTATTAAACACTTTATCTGACAGAGGAAGAGGCATCACAATTTTGTTAGTGTGCTAGCCAATATATTGGTTCAGACCAGTATCTTAATGTACAATAGGAAGATGTGTGTGTGTAGAATTAAGTACTACTGAGTTGTACTCTCAAACTTTCTTTTGGTTTCTCTATAAGAGGCATATTTCCAGTTAACAGAAACCAGCAAATAGTTGCTTTGGCCTCCTTTCAAGATTCCATAATAGCAGTGGGTACATAAAGCACACAAGAAAACTATCATTACACTTTCCCAAACTAGTCATTATTCTTGATGTTCTACATCAAAATGGGCCTTTATAAAGAATTTTAAAGCAGAAACAAGGAATGACAGCCACAGAGACCCTAAAACGACCTTTCATTCCTGAACAAATGGAGACTAAGGATTTTTTTCCTTACATCACACTGTTGAAATTATTGCAGCAACTCAATTCCCACATTTATTTTTGATGTGGTAAGGTCACCACTATGTGCCTGGATTTAGCCTCAACTGACTTGTACTTTTCCTCTTCATAGAATGAATTATATAAATCTTTGGTTAAATGAAAAAGAGATAGAAGACAGAGACCTTGGTACCCTTGATATACTGTTGACATTTCACTCCAAA
>JARBWK010000007.1:110168713-110422061 GCA_030556195.1 Anolis apletophallus | reverse complement strand
AGCTGGGCTTGTCGGTGGCGTCTCAGAGGCTGTCTAATTGGGTGGCTTCCCTGGTTGAGTTGTGCTATCAGATAGCCCGTCAACCGTGTCCCCCTATAGTTAAGGGCCGCTCAACTATAGTAGTGGCCACGTCGACAGCCTTCCTCCAGGGGATCCCTCTGGATTCAATTTGTAGGGCGGCCATCTGGGCCAACCCCTCCACCTTCACATCCCACTACCGGGTAGACACCCTATTTGGAAGGGAGGTGGCTTTTGGTCGAGCGATCCTCACTCCCAAGGGCCTTCAGGGATAATATCTAACAGACGACCCTGTTTCCCCCCTCTAATGCTTAGATCGACAGTTCTTGGGTCGATCAGACCTCTCTACCGTTGTAGAGAGGCTAAGTGTACCGTGCCCCGGGCCCGGGGCACAGTCTACCGGTTAAAGCGCGCTTTACCTAGAATCCTTAGGGTTCTATGTTGCACCTATGGTGCACTTATACTGTGAGGCCTGCGTGCCTGACATGAATGGTGCTTGTTGCACTTTATACTGTGAGGCCTGCGTGCCTGGCATGAATGGTGCTTGTTGCACTATGTTTACAAGTGGGAGCATGCCTTCCACTCTTATTTATTACACTGTTGATAATGTTATTCATTCATATTGCTGGTTGCAATAAACCTGTTCGGTTTTCAAAATTGGCTGGTTTGTTCCCACCTCCTTTACCTTAGCTCGGTAAGTCTTCATAAGTGTGCATTCACAGAGCACTCGAAGAAGAATGGTAGGTTACATACCTGTGACCATCTTTCTTCGAGTGGAGCTCTGTGAATCCACACGAACCCGCCCGGCCGTCCCCTCTATCTCAAACCACCCTTTCCTAGTTGCAATTGTGGCGTAGGAATGGGGGTGGGCGCGCATGGAGGTGCCTTTTATGCCCTCCGGGTCGGCTGGGCGGAGCTACCGCCAAAACTTTTCAAACTGGGAAAGTTTCTGTTGGAAGCCCGCGCTGGCGCGCAAACATCATAAGTGTGGATTCACAGAGCTCCACTCGAAGAAAGATGGTCACAGGTATGTAACCTACCAATAACTATGTAGCCCCATTAAACTGCAACTGCCTTGACAAAATCATATCTGAGCCACATGGTCACATCACAGGATCTGCTCCATGATTTTAATAAGGCCTTCGACAAGTTCCCCACAATCTTTTTGCAAAGAGACTAGTAAAATGTGGACTAGAAAATACTACTATTAGATGGATTTGTAAATGGTTAGGTGACCAAACCTAAAGGGTCTTCACCCCAGAAATAAGCAGAATATAAAAAACAGGAACCAGAGGTGGAGAAACAACTGAGCAAGATACTGGAGGCAAATGCTAAATGGATTAGTGGGAATAAAACCCCGAAAAAAGAAAAGTTTGAGAGATCTGGTTTTCAAAACCTTTCTGGGAAAGTTTTAAAAAATGGACTGTAAGAATATTATTATACTGAGTGATTAGCGTTAAGTCAGAAGAGTTTTTGAATCCAAGAGTTGTGGATGGAAAATATTATTACTCCTAGTATTGTGTGTATATATACTTGTATTTTCTACTATGCACCCATCTAAACTTCAAGAAATTTTGTGAAATGACAATAACTAATAAGATTGAGACGGGCTATGAAAATGGATTGGTTATATAGAACTATATAATTTTGATAAAATACAAAAACAGAGACAGGATGATAATGATATTAATACTAACCTAAGAAAAAGTATCCAAACACTGGATTCACTTAAAGGATATTGTATTCAATAATTACTCCTGAGGAGTTGCAGGCAAATCAACATATCAACCCCAGTTGGGTGCCTTAAATACAACCATGTTTCAATCCCTTATAATTAGAATATCCATGTAAACAAAATAAGTTCCCAGTTTCATCCCACCCAGGAACTGGGAACTTATTTTGTTTACATGGATATTCTAATTATAAGGGATTGAAACATGGTTGTATTTAAGGCACCCAACTGTGGTTGATATGTTGATTTGCCTGCAACTCCTCAAGAGTAATTATTGAAGACAATGTCCCTTTAAGTGAATCCAGTGTTTGATACTTTTCTTTGGTTCTACAGTGACCACACCCATTGTGTTATATTAATACTAACCTGACAATTTAATGAAAATTGTAGAAATCTCTGTAGATATTCATAATAATTAATTTAAGAAAAGATTTAATGTGAAATAATCTGTCATTAAAAATTAAGATCAATATCCATTTAAGAAGAACTGGAAAAGAATACATGAAGACTAGGAGACAATGTGAGAAGACAGAACAAAATACAACCAATGAACTTAAAATTAAAATTGTTAGAATCTTCAATATTTGATGAAATGTGTATTAAAGAAATGAGATTAAGACTCAGTTGTAACAATGATACCTTTATTAAAAAAAACTCTTCATACTTTTACATCCCCCACCCTCTTTGTTTTCTTCTTGTGGCATATTAGACATTTCTAAAGATGCAACTAACCAGTAACTAATTCATTATCCCCATTTTTTCTTTTTCCTTACCTTTTCCCTACACCCATCACTTTCTTAGTAAATGTTTAATAAAAAAGAAAAACACCAAAGAAAGAAGTGATTAGTGGAGTGCCTCAGAGTTTGTTCCTGGGCCCAGTACTGTTCAATATTTTTATTACTGACTTGGATGAAGGTTTAGATTGCATGCTTATCTAGTTTGCAGATGACACCAGATTGGGAGGGATAGCTAATACTCCAAACAAATGGATCCGAATTCAAAATGACCTTAACAGATTAGAAAGCTGGGCCAAAACTAACAAAATGAATTTCAACAAGGACAATTGTAAGATACTACACTTAGGCAGAAAAAATGAAATGCTTTTGTCAGACTGCACGTGGAATACTGTGCCCAATTCTGAGCACCACAATTCAAGAGATATATTGGCAAGATGAAAGGTGTCCAGAGGAGGGCAACTAAAATAATCAAAGGTCTGGAGACCATGTCCTATGAGGAGCAGCTGAAAGAGCTGGGTCTGTTTAGCCTGCAGAAGAGAAGGTTGCATGGGTGGTTAGTAGGCATGTGTGATCCATTAAAAATGGTTCTAGACTCCTTCCAAAAATAAGGGGCACTGGTATTTCATTTCTAAAGTCTTTCCAAATTTTGGGTGGTGAAAATTTTGTAATGTAATGAAACTTACGAATCTTTGTCAAGTACTTCTTTAATGGCAGTTGCACATCACTGCCAGTGGAAAAATTCAGGGGTTCTTATCTCTCTCATTTTAAAAGCTATTGAAGTGAAACTTGCTAGAATATTAGAGCATTTTTACCACTGTTAACTCACAAAATTTCAGAATGTTTGACATATCCACAGAGTTTTGGCGAATTTTCAAACTTTTTATAAAAAACATTTGTTTAATAATAAAGAAAATCTGTTCCTGGTTTGAAAGTGTTATCTTCTGTTTCATTGTGTGGACTTTACTTTGAAAGGCATTGTTCTACTCCATAAACTTTGTTTTTGTGGCAAAGACTGTGTTTAATTGGTGGAGACTCAACAAAGCAAAATGTGCTATATATAGAACGATGTCACTTGTGCAAAGACAAAGTTTTTGCAGTGTAAGAAACTTTACTTCCTGTGACTTTTCATTCCGAAATCCTAAAATAGTTTAGTTTCTGCTTTCTCCTTTTGTTATTGTGCCCTTTGGCATGTAGTTGGTATTTGTTTCTTAATCACCCGATCAAGGTTTACTTCTCCTTTTTCATATAATTTTTGAATAACTGCCAATCTGTCTTTTTCTTTGGTAGTCCTTGGTGTCTTGCTAGAAGTTGGGACAAGTCATCCATGTTCATTACGACTAATATTTTCAGTTGCCATTGATCCTTTGTGGGAATTTCTTCCAATCACCAATTTTTTGCAAATACTAATCTTGCGGCCATAGTTAGATAATTTTGAAGTGGTTTCCCGTTTGAGTCCATTTTTGTATCTATAATACCCGGTAGGAAAGATTCAGGTTTCTTTGTATTTCGACGTGCAATATCTTATGAATTTCTTCATGTATTCCAATATTTTATTGCCTTTTTGCATTACCACTGCATGTGGTAGAGCAGGGGTGCTCACACTTTTTCAGCATGCGAGCTACCCTTAAAGCAACCAAGTCCAAAAGATCTACTTGCCCCATCACCGTGTGCTCCCGCGCGCTCCCGCCGCCACGCGCTCTTGCAACCGTGCGTGCTCTTGCTGCTGTTTTCCGCCCGTGCAGTGCTTCTTCCGCTTGCGGGGCATTGCAGGAAGGAGAAAGCACGAGGCAGGACATCCATAGGGAGTGCTCCGCCCTGCCTGTCTCGCCGTCAACAGAGGCTGCACAGATGCTTATGGACGAGAGAGAGGCAGGGCGCTCCCTCCAGAGGCCCCGCCTCGTGCTTCCTTCTTCCTGCAATGCCCCGCAGGCGAAAAAAGCACCGCGAGAGCAGAAGCCAGCTGCAGGAGCGTGCGTGCGCGCAGGGTGTGCGCACGCATGGCAGGAGCACCCCATCTGGCTGGTGAGGCCCGAAGATCACCTGGAAAAGGGCCGAAGATCTACATTTTATCATGCATTCCTTCTATCGACCACTCCAATAACTTTTTGTAAATTTTTGTTATTATCTTTTTATCTGAATTCAGTATTTTGTCCCAGAATGTATTATTTTCCACAAATCCTATTATTTTGTCTTTGTTGAAATATTCCTTCATTTGTAAATATTGGTACCATGAGGTGTTTTTGTATTTCAGCTTTATTTCTTCTTGGGATCTCATTTCTACTGTATTCTTTTTTTCTTCAAAATATCTTTATAAGTTGGTCAAGCGTTCCAGCCCAATAGTCTTCTTTGATCCGCTTCCAAGGGTGAAACCCAAAGGGGTTTTTTCATATAGAATTTCTCCTTATATGAATGATCATACTTTCGTCTCCTCCCACAGGAACTTCGTTCTGCCCAAACATTTTCTTTCAAATGTTATTTTTCTAGCTCTTAGGAGCAAGCAGATCCTGCCTTGTTCTCTTGCTGCCAGGAGGCAAACTTCCCAGAGTGTTCCTTGGCTGCCACCATTGTCTAGTTTCTTCTTGCACTGAAATTCCCAGTTGCTGCTGCAGCTGCTGTTTGCCCTCTCTTGTCTGACTCCTCTGGAAACTTCTGCCTCCTACAGCTGTCTCTGTTCACCCTATTCTTTGCCTATTTTTCTACATGTTTTTTTTTTAAAAAATAAAATCCTGGAACACCACACTGAGAAAATCTTTCTTTGACTCCACAGGACAGAATGGGTCAGGTTGCTTAGAGAGAGCCTAGATTCAATTACAGAAATACTGGGAAACACAACTGCGGTGGTTTAAATGCTGCTGCCTGTTTTTGGCTGTGTCCACTGAACATGGACAATTTTTTGAGCATTTGAACCTCTCCATTGATAACTCAACATTTGTCTGATCTTCAGCTGTCTAAAAAACCTTCCCATTTCCCAGGCACTGGAGATCTATTTTCCTTGGCAGAAATCTTCATGTGAATTGCCAGAATTTGCATGAAAATGCTCCATGCTGGGAGGGGGAAAGAGAAAACATTTTTTAAAAAAATCCAGAAAAGTGTATTTATTTTCAGAATTCCCTTTTATACAAAAACATTTTCAATGTGAAATTGAACTTGAAATTAAGACATCCTTCATCAATTGTACAATTATTTGTAAAACGAACTGCCCTCAAACTCTGTAACATCCCATCTGATATAAAAAATAAAATAATATTTGAATCACATGTATTTGCTAAGTATCATTCCACATGCAGAATTGCCAGTAATTTTTATGCAGTTGATCATTTCACACTCATCTGAAAAAGTAACTGGATTAAGAAAACAGCATGGAAACAAAAATCTGTGAATCTTCTGGTACATGGTAACACATGTTTTCCTCATAAGTTTAGAGCAAACAATATGGGTTCAAGCAGGGTCAGGGGTGGGGGCTTGAGGGGCTCAGCCCCCCCCCCTGAAATTGTCAGGATGGTCCATGAGAAGACCTTACTGGTACATTATTTAAACTGTTATGTGTATTCATATCATGATCTGATCACCATGCTCAATATATCCCATATGCATGGGGGTATTGGGATAACAATACAAAAGGTTTGCTAGGGTAGATCCTCTCTCACTCAGACTCAGCCCCACCCCCTCAAGTCAAACTCAGCCCCCCCCTCCCCAAATCAAAATCCTAGCTACAGTACTGGGTACAAGCATTAATGAAACAGCTCTAAATCTACCCATATATTTTTAATGGGAAAATACTATTGACAGACTAGCATAGCCATTCTGTATATTATAAAACAAAGCATTATCACTGGCTACACATGAGCAGATTGAAGGTGAACTCAGCGAAGAGTGAGATCCTTTGGCTAGGCCGACTGACAGAAATGATATGCCTGCTGCCCACTTTCGACGGTGAACCTCTAACTTCATCTTCCACCGTTTAGAGCCTCAGTGTTATACTGGACCCATGGTTGACTATGGAAGTCCAGATTGCTGCTATCAGTAAAGCCTTTTTCCATCTTCATCAGTGCGAAGCAGCTGGCACCCTACCTTTCAGTCTCTAGTTTTATTGTTTTATTTTATGCTATTGTAAGTCGCCCATAGCACCTCAGGTAAGGGCGACTAATGAAATAATAAACGATTGATTGATTGATTGATTGAAAGGAAGTGGAGAACTTGCACTCATTAGCAGAGACGGATTTCAAGATCAAGAGGGTACAAAGATCTACTTGTGTATCTACACTACAGTGACATTTCTGAGGTTGTGGCAGAAAATTCCAATGCTGTTCTGATACAGTATGCAAACATTGCTTTAAAAAACTCAAACAGAATCTTAGTTCTGTTGTGATGCGGATTTCTGTTTTCATTTACTCTCTCCTTCTTACTTGTTTCCTTCTGCGTGCTATGTCCCCCTGCCTCCTTCCATTAGTGTTTGAAGAGAAACAACTCTTGGCAGTTTTTTCTGTGGAAAATGAGTTTATCAAATCATAGAATCATGGAGTTGGAAGAAAACCCTAAAATCTGTCCAGACTAGCCCCTTGTCATGCATGAACACAATATCAAAGATTGAATCCATTATGGACTCTAAATAATTTGGGTACTGTTCCATTATTCAGACGAAGGCCAAAAGGGGGCCTAGACAGAAAAGGATAGCCCATTTTCTGGGGGTGGAGGGTGGGTTGAAGGAGTAAAACCAGTTTCTCTCTTTTTCCTGTTATTCCCCCACCCATGTCCCCATCATGGGATCAACCCTTGCTTATGAAATGGGAAGTATGGAAGGGAAATAAGCAGTGAAAATTGGGAAAATTGTTTTCTTCCAAGTCCCTCCATAAAATGGAACCCCACAAAATCTGCCTGGACAATGGAACAGTACTATAATTTTTTTTCTTTTATTTCACCTCTGGCTTTGATCTATGTTCACATATAGATATATGAGTAAACTGTTTTATACCCACAACTGCTGACTTTTCAATCTGCTTAAAATGTTCTGGTTTCCCTTACTACCTCCCATTTACCCCCTTTATCCTGTAAACTTAGTTCAAAGCGCACTCAATTGTCTCAGTTGAAAGAGGAGAGAGGAGAGGAGACAGAATCTTGCCTGTAGATTCAGGGGAAATCAAGCTGCTAAACACTCTTTTAGCCTGTGTATTTTTACTCCTTAATAACTTTTGGCATCTTCTTAATTATACTCTGATTTCCCAGTTCTGATCTCGGAAGTGCTGGTGAGAATGATATTTTATATAGCTTTTAAAAGGAGACTATCACTCGAATTTTTCCTCTAGGCCCTAAAACAGTTTTCGAATTTTAGAAAAGATGCCCTTATTGTCCTATTGATCCGTTAGTGGCAAAGTCAAGAAGGTCCCTGAAATTTGTGGCCATATTGTCCATTAGTGACTTGGTTTGGGAAATTATTGTATGTGTTATTTATTTCATTTAAAGTTTGTCTTTCTCTTAAAGAGGATCCCCAGGTGTGTCACAGAGAGTCAATTTAAAAACCTTAACAATAAGATTAAAAGCAATTAAAACAACCACATAAAATAATATACAATTATTTAAAACATACAGAAGTTTAAATAAATGAATAAAATATCCCAATAAGAAGCTCCTCTGCTCACATATTAAATGCCTGCTTATACAAAAAGGTATTTGCCTGCCAAGAAAAAGAAAGCAGGGAGGCAGCCAGGGCATTCCAACCACTGAGAGTAGCCACTGGGGCACCATCTACATGGGCCTGAAAATCAGGAAGGAATTGGGATAATTCAGGTGGCTAGAAAACCCACACCTCCAATGCGCATTGTAAAATGCATTTAGCCCAATTCAGCACATTAAAAAAACCTCACCAAAATGTCCAGAATTGGTGATAAAATGCATTTCAGCTGATCAGTATAAGGTAACTGCAGAGCTGGAATATGTGAGCAACATGTGCAGAGCTTGTGGAAGCTGCCACCACTGGAATATCTGGATGCAGGAACCAGATTTGGCACTCTTAACAAAAAAAGCAACTACTTTCTCTGGGAAGGATTCTGAGAAGGATCTAGAGTATGTGGCTGTGTAGAAGCAGTCTGAGAAGATTCTCTCTGATGTCCCTACCATGCAAGCTTGTGATGGTGGCAGGGTTGAGAGAAAGTCTTCCCCTCTAGATCTTAGAACTCTGGAAAGTTTTTCTCTGTATATGTGGTTGTTTGTTTAGCTGTACTTTTATCATTAGTTTCTCAATGAATTGCTCTGAAAGAGAGATAAATCCAAATATGCCTCAAATTCCCAATATGTCCTAGGGTGTGATTGACTTAGCTTTGGCTGCACACATGACTTGTCCTCAAGCTTGCCTCTTGGATTTTAGATGAATGGAGACAACACTGAAAGCCTTCACATGCAAGAATATAAAAATACAACCACTGTTGCAACCAAGAGTTCTGACTTATGATAGCCATTGTGCTATCAAACTGGTGTCACAGTGTAAGGAAGACATGTTCTCTGAAAAGCAGGAGTAAACATCTATGTTAAATAAGAAAGTATTAACTGTAGTGTATAATGTCTAGCAAATAGGTGCAACGGAATCATAGAATCTGCAGAAGGTTTATTTTTTGTCAATATAATTAAGACAATTGGTAGCTGGAAGATAAATAGACTGGAAAATCTCACTTTACATTTTTGTATGAAATGGGGAAAGGACCACAGAAGAATATGATTTCTCTACAGAATGTTACAACACCAACCCTTGGCATTTTCTAATTAAAAACAGAACTTTTTTTAGTGTTGCTGCTGATTGACTTTTTAATTATTCTTCTTATTCAGACTTTGAATTTAGCATTTGAAAATTAAATGGAGGGGATTTTGTAGTCCATAGTAGAAGATCAGCAACCCAGACAGTGAAATAATAATAGCCACTGTAGAGGATATTGAAAAAACAGATGCCCTCTAGTCTGATCAAAATTAGGATGCAATATGTTCCAATAGGATTCCAGTAGGAATTACTTTCCTTACTTAGTTGATGGAAAATGCAGATTTCCTGGTCTGATGTTACTTTAGAAAAGTTTCTGCTAATCCTTCTTTCTAAACCAGTAGAGCCTATGCATCTGTCTGTTAGGTGCTTGCAGCATGAATGAACACTTGCCAGATGTTACACCATGTATGAGGAACGCATGATTTCTGAAGGAGAAACATCTGCTATGCAGTCACAATTACAAGATTTGTTGAAGATGTATGACATAAAAACAGTCAGAAATAGGGCTTGCTGAGAAAGAGATGCTTATCTTTCTTTTGGTTTTGGCAAGGTCCACAGTATAAAAGGCTTTGCTGGGAAAGTCTTAAAGAGGGACTAGGGGCTAGTTTTAAACAGCAGACTTACAGAACTTGCAGTCCACCATGCTAAATATGACCTGTTGAAACCTTCTCCCCCAACCCCCATTTTTAAACCAGCCATAGTGAAAGCAAAAGTAAGAGCTTTATTGAGCCCCTGTTATATGACTGTTGGCACCACACAATGTGTATAAACTATGAGAAAACTATAGTTTATGGCCTCAGATATGGAGTTGCTTCTAAATATCATCAGACCTTTACAAAGTCCAAACTTCTATAGGGGTTGCTTTTTTATATAGTAATGTTGTAGGAGTTCTTTAAGTTGATCTAATATAGCTATGAGCCACTGTGGACTAGTGGTTTGAGAGTAATCAACATTATTCATTATTATAGTGAACCATATTCATTATTATAATGAACCACTGCATGTGATTCACTTGCTATATGCAACTACTATTTTCTGTATGACTTAAATCATGTCTGCAGTAAACACATACAGTACATTAGAAGTGAATTCCATGAGACAACCTGAGAAGTTTAGAATCAGGCACCAGGGTAGAAGTAAAAAAAAATCCAACAAAACAGGATGAAGAAGTGCTTATGATGCTCTTTTGAGTAGAACAGGGTCAAAATGTCTAGTTATAATTCCATTACTACATTACTAGGGGAAAGACAAAACATGTTTTTGAGTGGTTGCTATGAACCTGTTGGAAGGAATGTCAAGTGACTCTTTACAGCCTGGCCAATCCAATGTGGATCCATGGCATGACAAAAGAGAGATAATTCACCAAGAAAGAAGCATCCTGCAGTTTATGGAGTTTCTACATACATGATTAAGGACACAGATACTGTGGCAAGGGCTTTACTGCTGAAGTTATTTCACTCCCAATAGCTCCACACACCCACACATTAGGTATAACTGTTTACAGAAGGAAACCCTACTCTCTGTAGAACTGCAAGTATTCACCTGTATATACATTCATGCCTTATGTATAAGTGTCAAGGTTGACATCCAAGCACAGCGATGAGAACAGTGGTGCAGCCCCATTGTCCTATGATTGCATGCAAATCCATCTTCATAAATAAGACCACTATGTGTTTAAGTTTATGAGTGTGAATTGTAGATTTGGGAGGCATCTGCAATATTCCAATAAAGGCAACACCTGAAAACGAGTTCATAGTAAACAGATGTTTACAAATATCCACAGCTGCAATGTTTAAAAAGTTATTACAATTATATTAATTTGCTCCATGGTGTAACCTCCATTGGAGTTGGCAAGTTTTCTCTTCCACCTAGTTAGGGTTATCATTTTAATGGAAAAGTCATTTTTCTCAACAACAACAACAACAACAACAGCCTTCAGTTTATTCCCAACCAAATTATAAACCAAATTGCAATCTGTTGAAGTGACTGTGTTTTCATATTCTTTTCAGTTTTGACAAAGAAAAAAAAGTGTCAGTCATTTTTGGAATTCCAAAAATGGTCAATCACAGAGCTTCAAGAAGTAGAGGGACTTAGGATTTCTGAATCTTTACTTGAACTAAATTGGTCTGAGCAAACATTGGACATTTTTCCATGCGTTGACGTGACATATGAACCAAATTTGCCATTGGCACACAAATCCAGACCATTACTCATTGTCGATATTACATCGTTTCATTACAGGAAAATACAGTGAAGCAAGCATGGTGATTTTATTACTAAAAATGTGGATATTGTTGAAAATGCTGAAGTGGTAGGAACCTAATGGTAGAAATCTTATGGCTCTTCAGATATAATTGGATTGCAGGTCTTGGCAGCTCTATAAGGATGGTTTGGAGATGCTATCCAACATCATCCAAAAATTCTTGGTATAAAAACTTCTTGAAAAAATCAGTGGGGCAGGGGATAAAGAAGAACTGTCCCAAGCCCCATGGGGCCTCGTTCTCGACCAAGTGCCATGGGGAGGCCTCCAGCTCTGCTTCCAACAGGTAGCATCGCTGGTGAGGCCTCCAACAAGAAGGGGGGGGGGGAAATAGGGAGACTAATATTGTTATGATAATTCATTCTGTGACCAAGCTCTTAAAGGAGGAAATTGTGTTGTTGCTTGTGTGTGTGTGTGGGGGGGGGGGATGGAATGTATTAATTTAATTTCAGTGAATTTCAATGGGAAAATTTCTTTGACATACTAGCAAATTGAGTTATGAGTTTAGTCACAGGATGAATAAAACGTGTATGTCAAGGTATCACAGTAATGGGATTTTAGTATCCATGTACCGTATTTTTCGCTCCATAAGACGCACCTGCTGATAAGACGCACCTAGATTTTAGAGGAGGAAAATAGGAAAAAAAATATTTTCGCTCCCCCTCTAAAATCTAGGTACGTCTTATCAGCAGGTGCGTCTTCTCAGAAGGCTTGCTGGTTCGCTCGCCCTCTGCCTCCTTTTCCTTCCCCCCACCCTTTCCTTGAGGGAAGAAAAGGTGGGGGGAAGAAAAAGGAGGCAGAGGGCGAGCGAACCGCGTCGCGTCAGCTCTGACGCGACGCGGTTCGCTCCGCCTCCGCCTCCTTTTCCTTCCCTCCTTCATTTTGCAGTGATAAGGCTGTATGAACCATTTTGCTTCACAGATACCACCTGACAATTTCACACATACAAACATAATACTTTAATCAACATTTTATTTTGCTATCATGGAATGACTAATACAGATGCAGTAATATTGCAATCTAGGTATACAGTTCTGCCGTTCTGAAAACAAAAGAAAATGCTTTTCAGTAGATTTTGTGTCATTTTGAATTGGATTGGAATTTACTTCATTTGAACCTGGAACATTATAAGATATGTCAACCACAGCATTGTGTACAGAATTGTCCTGTTAAAATTGCATACTTGAATAAATGTATAAATTAATATAAAAACCAAGCACGTGGCCCTTTAGTTGTTGCTGGAATGAAGATTTCAGAGGTCCCTTACAATTAGCTATGCAGGTTAAAGCTAACAGGAATTGTAGTTCAATAATATGTGGATGGGCACATTTTCCCCACTGTTATATTTTAAGAAGGCCTTTTTTCTCAACAGGGAACTATGTGTTGTGTAGTATTGTCCTGAGAAGTAGAAGAGAAGTAACAGTACTAGTATAATGCGGTGAACGTTATAGATTGTTTCACTGATTTCTTCTGTGACTAATTAAAAAAAGGTTGACGTCCACCTTGAGCTGGAACCAGAGAATTAAACATTATAATTACATTTGAATGAATGTGCTGTCGGACAGATTTACATTTAAAACAAAAAGAATACACTACTTTTTTAATATCAAAGGCAAACATTAGCTGACCAAAACCTCTAAGCCTTTCTTTTTCTAGAAGTAAAAAAAGGCAATCCCTTGCAGATCGCATTGACATGAAGTCTATTATATAACTTAGATGGCTTTTGCAGGATTTTCAGAAGTGCACAGTGAAAATATTTAATATTGTGTCCTGCCCATGGGAGGATCCAAAACCCATTTCCTTCTGTGGCTAAAGAGATTTCTGGGTTCTCGGATAGAGAAGTGAGAAAGTTTAAAACAGTGTATAAGCCCTAATGGGACAGGATGGCTTTTCCAGTGTTGTACTCTACCCTGTATTATTAAATTAACTTCGCTTTGGAGTTTGAAGAACAAGGGCCCGTTGCCAGAAGAAATAAACAATGTGCATGCTGCTGCTAATGGCTGACTGGAAAATCTCTCTATCTTCAGCAAAGGTTTGACATCTTTCATTTTAAGGCATATGGAAATATAATTAGGCTGGCTTTCTCATTAATAATAGAGTATTTGAGATGAGAAAAAATGAGGCCACCTTCAAGTTGTTATAATAGAACAGACATAATTTGAAAACTGATGTATTTGTCTCCACAAAGAAAATGTAATAGAAACAGGCAGAGGAAGAGAATATGAGATCCACAAATGAGGTGAAATAATTTGGACTAAATGGATTCCAACTGTTCGGTATATTAGCTGGTCTCCTGAGGATTCTATTTCCCGCTTTCCCTTTAACTCCTTTAAAATTGAGAATTCTTTAAAATTCTGCCTCACCTTTTGATTAAACCTCTATCAAAAGATGAACAAATAGAGATTGGCCAGCCCATGAAGTCTACTTTGGGCAAGGGACACTTTAATACAAACATAGAAATTTGCCTAATTTGTGGATCAAGCTGTACAAGATAGAAAAATGCCTCCCTAAAATGGAAATTGGCCCCTGGAAAAGGAAATGTCCACAGTCCCCAACTTTTAGGAACAGCAGAAAAACCGTATTACTCAAAATTTTGGATACTTCAGTTGAGGTTCCCCTTTCATGTGTCTAAAGCAGGGGGCAGAGCAATATATACTTTAATGATTGATGGACTGTAACACCCAGGGCTCTTCACCATTTCCAATGGAGAATAGTTATGGTCTAAAGGCCATAGTAGTTATTCCTGTCAAACATAACAAATATTAAAAAGATTTCAGAGCAGCTTTTAAACTGATTCCTAGGGGAAAGTCGACAGGAGCTGGGCAGCTTCCGGTTCGAGAGGGTGAAATGCCAAGTATGGAGGACGAAATCCATACACAAATGGCTGAGTCAACAGAAAAGATAGATAGTAGTAGTCGAGAGGTAGGACATGGTAGGCCTTCTACAAATTCTCACAAACAGCCAAAGTTGAAAGTGCACCAGAGAAAAAAATATAAATGTCTGTACGCAAATGCTAGAAGCCTTCGAACAAAAATAGGGGAGTTGGAATATTTGGCAAAAGAAAAAAATATTGATATTATTGGCATAACAGAAACCTGGTGGACGGAGGAAAACAATTGGGACACAAAGATTCCAGGTTATAAACTGTACAGGAAAGACAGGAGAGGGAAAAATGGTGGCGGTGTGGCCCTGTACATAAATGAAGAGCTAGAATCTCATGAATTAGAACTTCAAGAAATTTCAAACTCACCTACAGAAACATTGTGGATAAAAGTCCCAGGACAAAAAACCAATCTAGCACTAGGGATCTGCTATCGCCCTCCCAACCAAACTCCAGAGGCAGACTGCTATCTGGAAAACGAAGTTAAACAGGCCTCAAAAAGAAATACATTAGTCATAATGGGGGACTTCTGTTGAAATATGTAGGAAGCTGGGAATGATGGAAATAACATTCCCAACTCCACCTTAAAAGGAAAAACACAGCGGCAAGCGGAAGAGCTTAGGACACTTGAAGTTTCTTGTTGCAAAGGTTGACTTCAGTTCTTTAATGTTGTAAAATTCATAAAGTATAGTCCAGTCAGCAAAATATATCCACTACAAGATAAATTCTCTTGCATGGCAGTGCAAAAACACAAACATAGATACAGGAGGTTTTGTTTGCTCACGCTCCGAGACTCACAGATCCTACTGCTCCAGTAGCTTGCATCCATGAAGTGGTTCTCCAGAGAAAAACAAAACTACCACAAAACAGTAACAGGATAAACAGAGTCTTCAGTTTTCTTTGTCATTAGCCTTGGCAAAGATATCAGCGTGTCTTTTCAAACAAACTCTTTCTTCTCCTTATCAGCCAAACGCTCGGCCAGACTTTCTTCTTCTTCAATCCCCCCCCCACACACACACATTTAGCACAGCAGAGAGATTTTATAGCAACCAGGAAACCACTCCCCAAACACAGCTCAGCACACAGCTGATTAATTGACTACTCCACAGTGGAAATCTACTCAGATACTACAACAGGTATAAACTGTTCACTTAACTCTTTATTTCCAACACCCCTCCTAAAGAGTTAAATTAAACATAACGAATCGACAAATCTAACGAAAGCAGCACCACTTAGTGGTTTGGTGAAGACATCTGCAACATTTTCTTCACTGGGAACATAATACAAACAAATCCTTTTATTCCCGACCAATTCTTGCATATTTGCATATCTTGCACCCAGATATCTAGTTCGGCTCTTAAGTCCCTCTGACTTTGCTATTGCCAAGCAAGACTGTGAATCCACAAACACATTTGCAGGTTCATTTTGTTCCATTCTCATATCTCGGATCACTCCTTGTATAAATTCCATATCATTACAGGCCTCATTCAGAGCTGATAATTCTGATTCAGTCTTACTTTGCGACACAAATGATTGCTTCCGAGACTTCCAACAAATTGGAACTCCAGCAAACTTAATCAAAAACCTGACACAGACTTTTTGTCAACCATATTTGCAAAACTACTATCAGAAAAAACTTCAATACTTTCCGATGAGTTTGGACAAATCTCCAACACTTTTGATACAGTACCTTTTAAATACCGCAACACTCTTTTTACTCCAGCCCAATCCGTTTCAGTGGGATTCTCAACTTTCCTACTAAGCACCCCCACAGCGAAACTTATGTCAGGCCTAGTAGCATTTGATAGATACAACAAACTACCCACTACTGATCTATAGACATAATTATTTAGGAAAGGTTTCCTCCACGCTAGAAAGAAATTCTACTGCCATAGGGGTATTGGCTACTTTAGCATCAGACATCCTGGTTCTCTTTAACAATTCAACAATTTTATCAGACTGATTCAGTCTCAGGCCATTTTCAATTTTTTCAAAATTTATTCCAAGGTATTTTTTTACCAAACCTAAATCTTTAATTTTTAATTTCTCTGCCAGTTTTTTAAAAACTAGACCCACTACTTTGGAATTTTTACCCATGCACAAAATATCGTCAACAAAAACAACAACACACATCTGTTGATCTCCCGATCCTCTCAAATACAAACAAGGATCCACCTTACTACGCTGGAAATTTAAATCAGACAATACTTTGTCCAGATGCATGTTCCAATTTCGGGCACTTTGCTTCAGCCCGTACAACGATTTTCGTAATTTGTAAACACCTGAGCGCAGGTGATCTTCAAAACCAGGAATAGCAGTCATATATACACTATCCTCAAGATCAGCATGTAAATATGCTGTTTCCACATCAAAATGATGGATCACCCATTTACTCTGACAGGCTACAGATAAAGCCAGTCTTAAAGTTTCTGTTTTCACAGTGGGGCTAAACACATCATCATAACTCTCCAAATATCGTTGTTCGAAACCGCGAGCGACTAGTCTCGCCTTGAACACAAAACCATCCTGCTCAGATACCTTCCGTTTATATACCCATCTACAACTGACAGGCTTAACTTCTGATGGAACCTCGGAAACCTCCATAACTCCTAGATCCATTAAAGAGTTAAACTCTTTTTCCATAGCTTTCCTCCAATTATCTTGTTCAGATATTGGCCTTTTTAACATGTCTTTGTAGCCCACAGGCTCTGTCCAGTTTGCATCCTCCATAACCAGACCAACTTGCAAACGATCCGTGGAACACCAATATTAGACCTGGAAGACCTTCGAGGAACTACGTCAACCTGCTCATCTTTCCAGAAGTCACACTTTCTTCATTCTGAAGAGAACCCTCTTCCTTTACTTCCATAGAATCCACAACTAACTTGTTCTCAAAAGGCATGAAAATCTCATGATTAGCATGGATCTTCTCCCAACGGGTGTTTTCTTCAAATTTAGCATTCCTGGAAATAGTTACTCGACTACCACTACTCCAGAACCGATAACCTTTTGATTCAGAAGAGTATCCCAAAAAAGACCATTTGTTTCCATGCTTGTTCATTTTTCCTCCTCTGTTCAGAAGGAACTAAAACATAAGCAGTACTTCCAAATATTCTTAAAAACTCAAATCTGGATTCTTTCCATAAAACAGAAAATAAGGAACTTGTCCAACACTTCTGGACCATAATCTATTGGTTACAAAACTGGCGTTTGCTACCGCCTCTGCCCAAAACCTATTAGGCATCTCTGCGTCTGCCAGCATACTTCTTCCCATGCTGCGCAACGTACCAATCCATCTTTCTGCAATCCCATTTTCCTGGTGGACATATGCATTTGATAATCTGTGCTTTATCCCATATTTCTTAAATAAAGCATTCATCTTTTTGTTAACAAATTCTCCACCTCTATCTGACTGAACAGATTTTACACGGTGTTCTGGGAATTGAGTTCGCATAAGCCTTAACCATTCGTTAACTTTTTGTACTACTTGAGATTTTTTCGAAGAAAAACACAAAATTATAACGAGAAAAGTCATCCACCAAAATGAGAAAATAACGAGAACCCACTAAAGAATTTGTAAATGGACCACATAAATCCATATGTACCAAAGAGAGAATTTCACTAGTCTCTCTGGAACTTGTCTTAGCCACCGGGGTGGCTTTTAACTTTGTCTTCATGCATATAGTACAGTCCAAGTACTTATTGCATTTACATATATCCAAACCTGTTTTGTTCACAGTTTGGTGATTCTATCCCATCCACAATGACCTAGCCTTCTATGCCATAGATGAACACATTTGTTATGAATCGGCTGTCCATTACCTGGGCAATTCTCAACATCTACACATCCTACAGATACATTTACATTTTTGAGTAGAAAAAGACCATTTTCTTCCTTGATTACAATCCTGACTCCATAAGAATTTCTGATTAAACATTCACCTTTTTCAAAGATAACAGCATAACCCATTTTCATCAATTCTTTAACACTTAAGATGTTATATGCCAGATTATTAACATGCAAGACCTCATTTAACTTTAAAGCAAGTTTTTCAATAAAAACAGCCCCAGCCCTATTTACACTTGCTCTCTGACCATTTGCCAAAGTGATAGAGGTCACTGGAGCTTCGTGCAAATCATGAAGCAAAGATAAATCTTTAGTTAAACTTCGAGTGGCTCCAGAATCAATCACCCAAGAACTAGCTAAACAGCTATCATCCACAACATGGGCAATTAAAGAAAAATCAGAGCTTCTATCTCTGGGCTTTGTAAAACTACGTTTCACATTTTTCTTTTGAGTATTCATTGGGGCTTTTACAATCTCTTGCAAAATGTCCTTTTTCTGAACAACGCCAGCAACTTAAATTTTTATGAGCTTTAGCTATGCAAGCTGCCTCAGACTCATAAACAGACTTAGTTTGTCTCTCTATTTTGTTGTGATAATTAGAAACAGAAGTTCTAACTTGTTTCTGAGCCACCCACTCATAGAGTTTTGAGGAAATATAATCAACATTCAAATCTTTATCCTGAATATTTACAAGACAGTCAACAAAAATATCAAAACTTTTTCCCAAACTCCCCAACAAAATAAGAGCTCTCAAGTCTTCTTCAAACTGCAATCCGCGTTGCTCCAAATCAGAAAAGATAGACAGCATAGCATTCACATGATCTTCTATGCATCCACTCTCAAATCGAAGAGAAAACAGTTTCCTGCAAAGAACAATTTTCGAGCCAGCACTAGGTCTCTGATAAAGAGTTTTATAGCAATCCCAAACTTCCTTGGCATGCTCTAATCTTCTCACATGGACAAGTTGCTGGTCTTTGACCCCAAGCAGAATAAAGGCTCTGGCTTTTTGGTCCATTTCCAGTTCCTCATCGTCATCATCAGCTGGGAGGGCATTCACAGCTTTCCACAAACTTTGTGTGATGAGATAGCATTTCATCTTCTCAGCCCATGTAAGATAATTTCGACCATTTAGTTTCTGAAACGCCAACTTAAACATTCCAGCCATCTCTAAACTTCAGGACTGTAAAAAATTACAACAAAAAGTGTCCAAATACTTTACTCCAGAAGACAAACCTCCTACTCCCGAGTAGAAAGAAAAATTTACTCCCGAGTAGAACTTCCACACTTTGTCCTCTTACTCTCGAGTAGAAAGAAAAATTTACTCCTGAGTAGAACTTCCACACTTTGTCCTCTTACTCTCGAGTAGAAAGAAAAATTTACTCCCGAGTAGAGCTTCCAGAAACAACATCGTCCATAGACGTGCTGGGCCCATAACCTGTTGAAATATGTAGGAAGCTGGGAATGATGGAAATAAAATTCCCAACTCCACCTTAAAAGGAAAAACACAGCGGCAAGCGGAAGAGCTTAGGACACTTGAAGTTTCTTGTTGCAAAGGTTGACTTCAGTTCTTTAATGTTGTAAAATTCATAAAGTATAGTCCAGTCAGCAAAATATATCCACTACAAGATAAATTCTCTTGCATGGCAGTGCAAAAACACAAACATAGATACAGGAGGTTTTGTTTGCTCACGCTCTGAGACTCACAGATCCTACTGCTCCAGTAGCTTGCATCCATGAAGTGGTTCTCCAGAGAAAAACAAAACTACCACAAAACAGTAACAGGATAAACAGAGTCTTCAGTTTTCTTTGTCATTAGCCTTGGCAAAGATATCAGCGTGTCTTTTCAAACAAACTCTTTCTTCTCCTTATCAGCCAAACGCTCGGCCAGACTTTCTTCTTCTTCAATTCCCCCCCCCCACACACACATTTAGCACAGCAGAGAGATTTTATAGCAACCAGGAAACCACTCCCCAAACACAGCTCAGCACACAGCTGATTAATTGACTACTCCACAGTGGAAATCTACTCAGATACTACAACAGGTATAAACTGTTCACTTAACTCTTTATTTCCAACAACTTCAACTATCCCCAAATAGATTGGCCAAATTCTTGTTCTACGCATGAAAGAGAGACAAGGTTCCTCGACATGCTAGCTGATTATTCCCTTGAGCAGATGGTCATGGAACCAACCAGGAGAAAGGGGATCCTGGACTTGGTGCTAACTAATGAACAAGATCTCGTTCAAGATGTCCAATCTGGCCAAGCCTGAGATGTTGTTTCAGGGAGTCCTTATATCTTTTTGGGGCGCCTCTCTTGCGCTGACCCGTGGCGAGTTCACCGTAGAGTAGTATCTTTGGGAGGCGGTGGTCCTCCATCCTAGAGACGTGTCCTGCCCAGCGCAGCTGTGTTCTCAATAGCATGGCCTCAATGCTGGTGATCCCTGCTTGCTCAAGGACAGCAACATTCGTCACATAGTCGGTCCAGTGTATATTTAGGATTGTGCGAAGACAGCGCTGATGAAAGCGCTCGAGGAGTCGGAGGGGTGGGCGATAGGTGACCCATGTTTCAGACCCATAGAGGAGAATGGACAGTATGATAGCTCTGTACACACTGATTTTGGTGCTTTGTCTCAGGTGCTTGTTGCTCCAGACTCTTTTGTGAAGCCTTCCGAATGCACTATATGCCTTTGATAATCTGTGATCTATCTCTTTGTCAATCTTGGCGTCTGAAGAGATGATGCTTCCCAGGTAGGTGAACTGCTGAACGGACTTAAGCACAGATGTGCCTATGCTGACGTGAGGATGGTGGTGTTCGTTCTAGATGTCCTTGTAGCTGAGCAGTGACCATAACACAATAACCTTCAACGTAAGTTTGGATAGCAAACTGTCAGTGAAAACTAACACGGAGACATTAAACTTTCACAAAGGGAATTTCACCAAAATGAGAACAATTGTAAAGAACAAACTAAAAGGAGCAGTAAAAAAATCAAATCCCCCCAAAATGCTTGGAAACTGTTTAAAAATACCTTAAAACAGGCCGAACTAAAATGCATTCCAATAAAAAGAAAGAGGCACGGAAAGTAGAAAAGGACACCAGTATGGCTTACAAATGAGGTAAAAGATGTGATTGGAAAGAAGAAAAACTCATTTAAGAAATGGAAGGCTCTTCCTACTGAGGAGGAACACAAGCTCTGGCAAACTAAATGCAAAGCAACAGTCAGGAAAGCCAAGAGAGATTTTGAGGCACACATAGCAAAGAATATTTAAAAAACAAAAACTTCTTTAAGTACATTAGCAGGAACCCATCAGAAAAGCAGTTGGGCCACTAGACGAAATGGTCAGAAAGGGAAAATCAGCGAAGACAAGGAGATTGCTGAGCGGCTAAATGACTTCTTTGCCTCCGTTTTCACACAGGAGGACAGACAACATATGCCTGCAGCTGAGTCAGTTTTTTCAGGGAGGGAATTAAAAGAATTAAAACAGATAGAGATAAACAAGGAGGATGTTCTCATATGCCTTACTAAACTAAATGTCAACAAATCACCAGGTCCAGACGGCATCCACCCCAGAGTTCTTAAGGAACTCAAGTGTGAAATTGCTGAACTTCTAGCTAAGATATATAACATTTCTCTAAGATCAGGCACTGTACCCGAGGACTGGAGGGAGGCAAATGTAACACCGATCTTCAAGAAAGGATCCAGAGGTGATCCAGGAAATTATAGACCAGTCAGTTTAACCTCAGTTCCAGGCAAAGTGATGGAAACCATTATTAAAGAAAATATTACTAGGCACATAGAAGAACAGGCATTGCTGAAAGAAAATCAACATGGTTTCTGCAAAGGCAAATCATGTCTTACTAACTTGTTAGAATTCTTTGAGGGTGTAAATAAACACATAGATAAAGGGGACCCAGTTGATATTGTTTACCTTGACTTTCAAAAGGCTTTTGACAAAGTCCCTCACCAAAGGCTCTAAATAAGCTCTTCAGCCATGGAATCAGAGGACAGGTCTTGTCCTGGATTGGAACCTGGCTAAACTGTAGGAAACAAAGGGTGGTAATAAACGGACATTTCTCTGGGTGGAAAGAGGTGAGAAGTGGCGTACCCCAAGGTTCAGTTTTGGGTCCGTTACTTTTTAATTTATTCATTAATGATCTGGATGTAGGAGTGAATTCTGAGGTAGCAAAGTTTGCAGACGACACTAAATTGTTCAGGGTAGTTAAAAATGAAACTGATTGTAAAGAGCTCCAGAAAGATCTCTCGAAATTGAGTGAATGGGCAACGAATGGCAAATGCATTTTAACCTAAACAAGTGTAAAGTCATGCACATGGGGGCAAAGAACCCCAACTACACCTACAAATTGATGGGGTCAAAGCTTTCCGAGACAAACCAGGAAAGGGATCTTGGGGTTTTGATGGACAGCTCAATGAAGATGTCAACCCAGTGCGCTGCAGCAGTGAAAAAAGCAAATTCTATGCTTGGCATGATCAGGAAGGGAATCGAAAATAGGTCAGCAAATGTTGTATTACCTCTCTACAAATCTATGGTAAGGCCACATTTGGAGTACTGTGTACAATTCTGGTCTCCGCACCTTAAGAAGGATATAACGGAACTGGAAAAGGTACAGAAAAGGGCAACATGAATGATCCAAGGGATGGAGTGGCTCCCTTATGAAACCAGGTTGCAACGCCTTGGTCTTTTCAGCCTTGAAAGACGGCGTTTAAGAGGTGACTTGATTGAAGTGTATAAAATCATGCATGGGATAGAAAAGGTGAATAAAGAAAAACTATTTTCTTTGTCACAAAACACTAGGACTAGAGGGCACTCCCTGAAGCTCCAAGGTAGGAAAATTAGGACTAATAAAGGGAAATATTTCTTCACCCAGAGGGTCATTGGGTTATGGAACTCGCTTCCAGAAGAGGTTTCGACAGCTGTCAGCCTGAACAACTTCAAGGCAGGATTAGTCAGATTCATGGATACCAAGTGTATCGGTAGTTACTTCAGCATGGCTCTTCTTATGTTCTTATGTTCTTATATTGCTTGACATTCTGTTTGTTATTACAGAACAAGTAAAGGTTTACATGTGGCTAAATATTCCGAAGATATCTGATCCATCTGATCTTGGAAGTGAAGCAGGGTCAGCCTTATTAGTATTTGGATGGGAGATGACCAATGAATACAAGGTGCTATATACTACATTTTTGATGAAAGAACCAGCAAAATCACCTCTGAACATTACTTTCTTTAAAAAAAACTTATGAAATTTATGGAATCATCATAAGTCAAAGGATTGCTTGAAAGTACACACACACACACATACACATACATTTTACATATATGGTAGTACTTGGAACATGGGATGATGTCCATATTGAGTTCAGAGTTATCTAAACAGAGTTCCACAGGTGTAAGTTCTGTGTATGAAATGGCATACTTCTGGGTTGCCTCTAATTACTCACCAGAGCCTTCAGTGTAGCATTGATGAACTAGAACTGTGGAAACAACATTCATATTTGGAGATATTAATTTTGTTGCACCTTGTTGTCTTCAACAGAGGGGTTGAATAGCACCCCCACAGCTTAACTACATGAAAGTAGATTTGTATGATACAAGCATGAAATAAATGTTTGATTCACGGATGGAAGTTGAACTGTGACCATTGACTTTATTTATGAAAAGAAGCACTGATGCATGTATTCAGATTATACTGTGCAGACCGACTTCATGTGTTTTATAATTTTATCAAAAGAGATTTAGGTTGAGTTTACAATGGCACAGCAAAACTATGGAGATTGTGATTAGTTGTGGATGGCTATTCTACTCCTATACATACATTTCTTATTGCATCACTAAATAGTGGAGTGTGAATGAAGTCAGAATTTGATTTGCGTGCTTCTTTGGGGGAGGGATAGGGACATGGCTCAAAACTGAATGAAGGTTCCAACTCTTACAATCTACTCTTACAGTTTTAAGATCTGTAAGGCCCATTTTGCAAATTTCAGGAGAATCTGCACATATATGTCATGAGTTATCTACACTGAAAAAGAGCATGGCATTGTAATTTATCGTATGCTGTCCAAGAAAAAAAGGTATCAAATTGCACTGGGGGAAAAATGTGGAGCTGATTTTTTTAAAGGCACTATTTCTTCCATGCTAATTCTCAGCTGATCAGTGATTTTGTTGAGCAACCAGATCAGGAATCTGCTGGAAATTAGCACCAGGATTCTCTAAATATTCCACGAAGGGGTCAGCATTTTGGTGCTGATTTCTTAAATTTGTGAAAGAGGGGCTTCTTACTTTTCCATATACTATAGTTCTGCTGGAACTCATTTCTGCTAAGTCAGCCAACTGGCAAGCAATGGATCCTCTTATTCCCTGACAGAGAGTTCTGCCCGTTGCTCTGCTGATTCAGCACTGTGGGCTACAGACATTGCAAAAGTAGGATGAATTTGTCATTTTGTTGGCAGTTTAAGGGATTCAGATGAAAGTGTTCATTGAGTTAAGAAACTGAAAGCTAGAAACATATATGTGGATTTCCCCCATCTTTTGGTTGCATATTCCTTGTTGTCATTGCTGTCACTGGATAGTTATAATATATCAATTAGAAGGAAACAAATACTGCTTACTAGATCAGATCTCATGTGCGTGCCTGGAGTTTAGTGATCATGTGGAAGGTGATTGCTTCCATTGTTAATAGGGAATGAATCCATTCTGGGTTTAAATCTAATCTTAAAATGAGTATCCAAAAGGTTGAACCCAATCCCTCAAGCCTTGTGTCACTCTTCCAAAGCATATGTGTCAAACTTAAGGCCCATAGGATAAATCAGGCCCACCATGTAATTTTATGTGACCCTTCAGATGCTGGACCACAACTTCTGTATTCCTTATTATAGCCATCATGACTAGAGCTGATGGGAGTTGTGATGCAGAAACATCTGGAAGGCTGCACTTTGTTCTGTTTAGTGAGGATAGTGCAGTTTGACTTTAGATAATAGGCTTGTGGTACAATATCTGACTTTAAAATGTCTTTTAACTTTTCCCCAACCTCAGAGCCACAAGTATCTTTGGGCTGCAATGCCCAACTAAAGCACAGCAACCAATATGTAAAAAAAAGTTGACCTTCTGTATCCATGGATTCTCCACCTATGTATTCAATGGCCCTTTGGAGGCCACAATTAGGCTGATGTGGCCCTTGATGAAAATGAATTTGGCATTCTGCTCTAAAGATTAGTGTAAAACCTGGAATGGATTCACTACCATAGTGACAGGAAAACTACAGGTTCTCCACACTTTAAAATGTAGAATTAGGTAACATTGCCAGTTACTGTCAGGATAACAACCTGAGAGTTAAGGATCACCCTTCTAATGTTACAAGGGAGAAGCCTCCAGTGAAACCATTGTATCTAGCTATTTTTATTGGATTTATATCCTACTTTTCAACCAAATTGGATAGTAATAGTGGGATGATCCTGGTGATGTGATTAAACATGATCAGTCGAAATTGAATCCTTGCTGAAAGCCGGTCTGAGTCCCTCTACGGAGGTGAGAAGATCGGGATATAAAAGTTTTAAATAATAAATAAATAGAAGAAGTTTAACATAAACAGCACAAAGTCATAGAACTGGGGAAATGTTTCTCTGGTTGGATTTTTTTATGCTTTTCACTGCAGTGGGGCAAAAACAACCCCAACACCTTTGCAGGCACTGTCCTGCACAACACATCATGAACACATGAGAGTTTTTAAGCTCTGAACAATACTGCAGTAACACCAACAAAGCACTCTTTTTACCAACACATGGAAGTTGCAGTCCAACTGAATAAATTTTGCCAAGTAAAAAAATTTCCAGTCTCTGCTCTCTGTGCATTGTTTCTATTAAGTAATGCCCCTCAGTGGCTACTTTTTTTTAACAGCCTGGCTGCAGATTCTCTCTTACCTGCCAACTATATATTACCATCATCAGTCAGGATTTCTTATCAAATGTTCCTTCTCTTGGCTACAGTTACCAAGAGAATGGCTGCTTCCCTGCCAAAAGTCTCTGCCAAATTTGCTTCTGCCAAGCTTATCTTCCAGATTGGTTCCCTGTAACTACCAGTGGCTTCTAGGTCTCTGGTAAATACCTTTTGCTCAGTTCTGTTTTACACAGAGATACCAGGAATTATATTCTTTGAGATGTATGCATATTACTATGCATACATATCAAAGCCATATCATATTAACTGAAATCACATATAAATTACTCTACCTGGGTTGGCACTTGGCAGTAGCATTCTGATTTCACATTGACCTGCCTGTCTACACTAGGGGTGCAACTACACTATAGAATGTTTATTCTGTTTTTAATCTTGAATTTTGGTGTAAGTCGCCCCGAGCCACCCGGGAGTGGTGACTCACAAATTTGAAAAATAAATAAATAAATAAATGTATGCACCTCAACAGCACTTCAACTGCCATGGCTCAATGATTTTATATCTCTTGATATTTTTTTATAAACTGTACTGGAAGTGTTTATGTCGAAAGCTGGCACAGAAATTAATAAAATAAAAATAAATAATTTAGGGTTGTAATCTTTGTGAGCAGTTACATATTTCAAGGTGGAAAAATCACTTTTGCAATAAGACAATGAATATTTCACAGTGAAAATGCCTCAACTCTCATTCTGCAGTTTACCACTAAATCATTTTTTACTAGGTAGGAATAACAGCTAGAGTTGTGTGTTTTGGCAACATAATCTAAATGTGTATTAGGAAAGCAGCTTTGTGGCTACTAAGACTCTATAATGAGTATGAAATGAAAATATATAGCTAGAAAGACCAAGACTTGTGGTTGTGATTCTGTGCTACAAGGTTGCTAGTCATGGGTAATTTTACTCCTGCCTTAGCATCTGTTATGCTAACTTGAGTACCACAGGTGGTACTCATTTCTATGGACTTTTTTATTTCCCTATTTATTAATTGAATCTGTGTCGGTTTTGTTCTTTTCGCCATTTTTAATAACAATTTATTTCTCTTCTCCTTTTTACCCCTGAAAAGCATGTCTCTGTACTTCTGGTGTTTTTAAACATGTGCACTTCACACACAAATACAAACACAAATGCAAAGGTCTGCCCAATTTTTGGAATGTTTTTGTAATTATGACATTTTTGTGTGTGTGATCCCCCCCCCCAATGTATGTATTGCATGTGCACAACTACTCATTGGCTAACACATGTTTGAGTTCCTGTTGGATATACAAGTATATTTGCATTTTCTAGGCTCACTTTTCAAATGTAGTCCCCAATTCCTTAAAACCTGTTTCAGGCATTGAGTGTTTTGTGTGTCAAGAGGCAATAATTGTCCAGCCCTCTAAATGTTGTTGAACTACAATTGCTACCATTCTTTATCATTGGTCATGGTGACTGACGCTGATAGGAATTGCAGCCAACAACATTTGGAGGGATACTCTGTCTTGCTTTGGTCAGATTTCACCTGCAACACTTTGTCCATGGTTCAAGAAATATATTGATAAGCTAAGTGTCGCGACCAGATGCCACTCAAAAAAGCCAAGCCAGATAAAAGCAACAAATAAGGTTTATTTACATTTCTTCTGTGCCTTCAGAGCACAAAAGGAGAACAGAAATAATGCTTAAAGGCAGCATAAACACACAAAAGTCCAAATTCTTGAGAAAACAAATGTAAATCTTCGTCAATTGACGCCAAAACCCCACTATCTAACTAAAGGAGAGAATGCTTGCAAAAGCTCCAAATGCAGCAGCAGCTGAAACGTAGTCAAAGCGGTAGTCCGTAGGTCATTAACCAGATGTCAATCAAGGGAGGCAGCAGAGCAGGAATGTGGAACACGAGGGAGGAGGTCCACACAGGAACTGTTCAGGAGCTAATGCAAGAGACAATAATGCCATAATCCCAGTCCCCAAAGTCCCAATGCCCCCTTCTTTCCTCTTGTAATAGAATACCCTTCTTCAGTAAGCAGCAGCAGCACACTCACTTTGGTCTTCCAAAACCCAAAGGAATACACGACAACAGCAACTAAGCACATAAAGATAACACAATAAAAATTCCATTCCCTTTACTCCAGCTGCCCTAGCAGCTAGGAACCCAGCAGCAAAGTAGCAAACTCCAAACTCACATTCAGTATATATCATGAAATACCCAAGCCAGGAATCCGCATCAGAAGAGAATTGCAGAGAACTTCACCCAGCAACACTTTGCCCCGCTGCAAAGTCCAGGGACCAAGCGTCCTCCTTATATCCTACAAACCATTAGCCACCGCCCTTAATCTGATGACTCCTCACTATCATCCTGAGCAGCTGCAATAGCGTCTACAGCTGTTGATCCTTGATTTTCCCTCCACTGGTGCCATCTCCTGTCCTTACTTAGTGTTTGCCATTCAGTTTCTCCCACAACCCCCTCAGGCCACTCATCACTGCTGAACCCAAAAAAGCTGTCTGAAGATGTTGGAGCTTCACATACATTTCGCACTTCCATTACCAAAGTCCAGTCCAGCTCTTCCTCTGAATCATCCCCTTCACTTTGACTTCCATCATGACCTGAAAAGCCTTCAAAAGTATCATTGTCAGTGGATTCCCTAAGTACTTGCCGGATTCTTTTATGTTGTAAAGACTCCTCATCACTTGAGCCACATGTAGCTCGTTTTCTACTCAGCCCAGTATTACCCCCAGCCTCTCCCATCTCCATGTCAGATGCTGAGTCATTGCTAAAATCACTGTCAGCTGCAGCTGGGCTGACGTCAGATGCTGAACTGCTCCGAGGTGTAACCTGAGCCATAGGCTCAGTTACCACACTAAGGAACAACTTATAGAATTTGTTATATTTAACCTAGAGAAGACTGAGAGGTTAAATGACAGTTTTCTTTACATATCTGAAAAGGTATCATGTAGAACACTGAGTGAGCTACTTTGTCTGCTCCAGAAATTAGAAGATGAATTCAGGTATCCAAATTATAAGAAAAGAGATTCCACCTAAACTTTACAAAGAACTTTTTGAATGTTAAGGGTGGTTCAACAGAGGAATAAACTATCTTGGAGGATGGTCAATTCTTTCTTATGAAATATTTGGTTTGATGGGTACTTTCAGAAAGACTGTAGCTACATATCCAAAAGGTTGGATTATATGGTTCTTGCGGTCCCTTACAATTCCAGAATTCAGATTTTCTAGGACACAATACAATAACTGAAGGCCTGACTCATCTTCAAAGGTCATGTGCTCTACATGTCTGGCAAGAAATCAAGATTTGTTTAAAGCAAATAAAGGCTTGAATGTACATACAAGGATGAAAGAATACACAGTGAATTTGGTTATTATTGAAATTATTAATATAAAATCTGTTGATGTAGATTAAGAAGTTGCTTTAAAGGTTATACTTCTCCAAAAAAGTGTATAATTTGAGTTGAGACCAAGAGAAGGGTGGAGCTGCTTTCTGAACATTTTCAGGAACACTATTTGGAAAATAATTAACTTTTGCCCACAATAACATTGTTTTATTGTCAATTTCCTTTATAAAATGTCACTCTGTGAATAATTAGCTCCTGTAAATCAGTACTGCCGCACCCTTCACCCAAGACAATAGTCACTTTTGCTGGTCATCTATTAAATCCAATAGAAAATCACAGCTGCCAACAAAACTAACAAAAACCACAAGCATCATCATTGGATTATCTGGAAAATCTATATAAAGGTGAAATCTTTTATTTCTACTTTCTTTGGTGGGTAGGTAATTTGTAGCAAGGTTTTTTAAAAAAAATAGAACATCTATTCAAGGCTGCAAGGATAATTTTGTAATAGAGATTGGGGTGATGATGACAATGACTTTCTAGTAAAACAGAAAATAGGTATAGTGTTCCCTCACTTATTGTGGGTGTTACGTTCCAGGACCACCTGCGATAAGTGAAAATCCATGAAGTAGGGGCACTCCTCTTTTGCCCCCTTCCTCCCTCCCCCTGCATACCACACTTCCCCGCTGGCTCCTCCTCCTCGCGCATCTGGCTCCCTCTCTCCTCCTCTTCCTCCCCTTCCTCTTTCCCCGCTCACGTGGGGAAGGAAGGAAAAGTAGCAAGACTCCCTCCTCTTCCCCCTCCTCCTTCCTCACTCACACAGGGAAGGAAGGAAAGGAAGCAGGCCCTTTTCCTCCTCCTCCTCCTCCCCATTAAACAGTGAGTCCGCAAAACGTGAACCATGAAGTAGCAAGGGAACACTGTCTTTTTGACTGGAGAATTGGTTGCAATATTTATGAGAGTTTTTACATACAATAAAATATGTTCATTGATGCAAGAGTCAGTGAGAGCCAAAAAGGATTTCAGCTTGTTGTAGCTAAATCTCCCCGCTGGTTATAGAGGGCATATAACTCCCTTGCCTAAGCAGCATCACTGGCTTCCAATCTGTTTCTGTGCAGAATACATAGTTCTGGTTATAATCCATTAAACGATGTATGTTAAGTCCAAGCTATCCAAAAGACATATCTCCTTATATGAGCCTATCCAAAAGTTAAGTTTTTCAGGGGAGGGCTTCCTTTCAGTTCCACTGCTATCACAGGTATGGCTCAGGATGACCCATGAGAGAGCCTTCTCAATGGCTGTTCTTAGGTTATAGTGCTCTCGGCAAAGGAAGGCTCAATTGATCCCTTTCCTACTCACTTTTTTGCCATCAAGCAAATAACGTTTGATTTAAATAACCCTTCAGCTTTAACTAGTCAATGTAGCATAAGGCAGTTTAAATGTGCCACAGTCTTAGATATAACATAAAAGCAAGAATTAAAGCAAGGAAGAAAGGAAGGAAGGAAGGATTGAAGGAAGGAGCCCACCCCACAGCAAAACAACCCTCTGCTTCAGCCTACCTTCCAGTAGCTGGACCATGAGAGACCACGAGAGAGAGCATGACCACGAGAGAGGCAACTACCAAATCGCGTCTGTGTGGATCGTAGGGATTCAGTAGCCGAGATTTCGGCAACCGGAGCAAGTATCATGAGACTACGCCAGCCACACGGGATTTCAATCTCAACGCAGGCATGATCTCGCATTGAGATCGAAATCCCGTGTGGCTGGCGTAGTCTCGCAATACTTGCTCTGGAACCCGGAAGTGGGTAATTTTTAAAAAATTATTATTATTTAATTTATTTTTCTATTTTTATTTTTTATTAAAAAGCTGAGCAGGCCGCAGGCAAGGGGTTGGCGGGCCGTGTACGGCCCATGGGCTGCCTGTTGGATAGGCCCGGTCTAAAACATAGTCTTATTGTGGAATGAAAGTGCATTGACTTTGAACCAGCACAAAAGGATATGTGTCTGAAAGCTGCATCTTCCATTGAAATGAACAAGAAATCACTCATATAATTAAGACTGAAGTCTATGGAAAAATGTTGTAAGCCAAGCTAACATTTGCACTTCCACTGAAGTGTCACACATTGTAGGTATTATTAGTGATTCTCAGAATGCATAAATGCTGTTTCTGCTCCATGTAATTTCACTTCTAGTGCTTAGAATATTTCTTTGAGTATAATATGCTTCTTATCCAATATAATCAGATCATTTGCACCATTAACATAAGACATGGAAATTTACTGAAGCCAGTCCTTATACACAAAGTCTGGTTAAAACAAAATTCACTCTAATAAAATGCTGAAAAAAAGTCACTATCATTTTATAATGCACATTCTGAAAACCTTGAAATACCCACTTAGCCATGAAACCTATTGGGTGATACTCTCTCCCCCTCAGAGGAAGGTAATGGTAAATCTCTTCTGAACCAATCTTGTTCAGAAACACTGTGATAGGGTTGTTGGAGGTCAGAAATGTCTTGAACGCATACAACAGCAACAAAAAGCAAGCAACGTGATTATTTCATAATTTTAAACATAATTTTAACGTTAAATGGACATGGAAAGTGGCAAATGACATGGTAATTCTGAAGAATCCTGTTTTCTACAGGCATAAGTGTATCCAGAAACTTCATATAAGTTTTTATTTGTCATAAGATTTTTCAAGATTTGTGGAAATACCTCTCTCCCCCTCCCTCCCCCTCCTTCCCTCCCCCCCTCCCTCCCTCCCTCCGTCCCCTCTCTCCCTCCCTCTCCCCCTCCCTTCCATCAATTTCTTTATGGTTACTAGTAGCTGGAAAACCTGTTTTGACCATTGTGTCTTTGCTCCTCCTGGGTTGATATTAAAATCTTACTCCAAGTATTTTGAGTGGGTAAGAAATAATAATAATAATAATAATAATAATACTAAAGGACTAGTCTCCATTAGCAGGGTTGCCTAAGGACAAGGTGATGCTTTATTTAGGCAAAGGAGCCTGGTTCCCATTATAAGCCTGCTGATCCAGCAATTAAATCTTATGTCAACACTGGAATCTGCAAAATTCTATTTATTAGGCAAATGTTGAGTGAAATACCAAGCTCTGATCTTCAAGAGGTGTAAAAAAAGAGAGAGAGATGGAACAGTCAAGGAGACTGCTCTTACCTTTTGCCCTAGCCATTTGCTGCCTTTAATGGCTCTCTCATTCTACTTATGATAGGAACAGTCCCATCCATCAGGGATTTCCAAGCTAAAATTCAGATAAAAAACCAAAGAGGTCATAACACTGCATGTATGTGTGTGTGTGTGTGTGTGTGTGTGTGAGAGAGAGAGAGAGAGAGAGAGAGAGAGAGAGAGTATAAAATGCTTAAGGCTGACCTAGCATCATTCATGTTCCAAATGAAAAAAACTCAGTTATTGCTACAAGCAATAGTAATAGCACACTCTAATGCATTTCTTCTGATTTCTTCAATTTTATATTATTCTGTTGCATATTTTCAGGGCAATAGCTAAGTGGACCATGAAATTGCCACTGTAATGTATGGTCTTGTTATAAAGAATGTTGGCATGCTCCCAAGACATGGTTGTGGAAAGAAAGATATTTATGCGTTCAGCCAAGGGTTTTTTGAAAGTGGTCCTACAGATTGGGTTGGACATAAAGAGCAATAACAGTGAAAGGAAAATTATAAGGTAGCGAACAAATCCCTGTCTGAAAAAAGGTATACCTATGGTGTGAAAAATGTTTGCAATTTCATAGACGAGTGAGGTCGCTGTCTCCTTGTGAACTACGAGCCATTCTTTAAAGAGATCTGGAAACCATAAGGACACTTGAGTCTGAAAGGAAAGTACTTGAAGTGGTGAGGAGGGAATCTAAATCAGTCAGTCATGCATGTCTGTTGGGTTGTTGAAGTCGGTAAGGCTGAGATGAGTGAATAGGCAGTTATCAAAGTGCATTTACGTGAACCTCACACTGACATGAAGGTGGATAATATATCTATAAGATTGCCACAATGCCAGTCTTCATTATACTCTTGATTGACTGCCTGGATGACTAGCTCTTCTGATTTGCCTCTTATCACATAGACCATTTGAGCAGCATGATTGCCAGTGAGAGATGGATTATTGTCAGGTTTTTTTTTATTTTATAAAAAAAGCCAAATTACTCATTTGTGGCACTAGGAGATAAAGTACCCAAATAAGAAGAACTCTGGACACTGGCCTGAAGTTTCTCAACTCTAACAATAAGCACTGCTGTGGAACAAATCCAAATTCCTGCTAGAATAGCCAGAAAAGTTCAGCGCTCCAGGCCAGCATGTTGAATACTGCAGTGTAAATCAGAAGAGGAAAACAAAGAGGGGAAGTTAATTACATGATGGCTTCTTGCTGTAGTTGCCATAGGTGGTTCTAGGGCCAGGCAATATTTGTAGATAGACAGGTGCCTGCATTTATGTGTGTAGCAATTCTCTTGAGCGATATTTTCATTTCCAAACTATAAAGAGATACTGGTTGAAAGGCTATAGTAAATAATGACTGGAAACCTGTTGGGAAGTTACAAACACATATAAAATGTAGTTAGGTTTTTTTCCTTTTCCTTTTAAAATTGTTAGTTCATTTTACAGAAAAACACACAAGAAATAACACAAATGCCTATAAATACTTAGTAGACAACTGCCTTTCAAACCACAACTTATAAGCAGCAAAACTAGACACTAACAGCTATATTGCTTTACCCCACCACAAAAAATAAATACAAATTGACTTTCTCCCTCAATCCCAAAGAACTAAACCTAAAACTTTCTTAAACTTTTCTATAATATCTAACTATTTTATACTGACTAAAAGTAGGATTCCACACACACACACACACACACACACACACACACATATGGCTTGGTTGATCCAAAAGAAAGTGGTTCTAAAATCAAATGGGGGGGTTATTAGTAATAGAAAGACTTACAAAAAATTTCCAAAAAATTTCTGAAATGTAACGTAATTAATAACAAAATTCGTTATTAGTTCTTATTCCAGCGCATGCTCATTCCAGATGGTTTTGGCCTACAACTCCCAGAAATCCTAACAGCTGGTAAACTGGCTGGGATTTCTGGGAGTTGTAGGCCAAAACTGGAATAAACCACACTGAATTCTAGATGGGACTCCAAATAGGAAGGAGGTGGAGGAGGAGGCTGGTGCAATCACAATGTATCGGCAAGGTGTGAGGGGAAAGCAAGCAAGTCTACAGGGGTGGTTTCCGCAAGAGTAGTAGTCTATCCACACAAAATCAGCTTCACAATAATCAACACAATAGCAACTTCATAATAATAAACTCAGAGCAACTTTACAAAGCAACTTCACACAGAGGTCTTCATAGTAGCAACTTCACAATGATGGATGGATATATCTGAGTCTTGTTGTGCCATGTGGCAGTACTCACTGTACTGGTGAGCGTGGATAGAAATCCTGTGGGGAAGTGTCCTTGAATAAGGCACTTGTGAATCCTGGTGGAGAGAGAGGCAGCCAAGTGTGGCGCTACTGCGCTGGGCGTTTCCATAGCCGAACACAAGCGGCAAGACAGGAAAACTTTTGCGACAGCTCGTCAAAGTCGCAGTTGTTAGCTAGCACCGTAAATCAGCTGTCTGGTCGCATAGAAAAACTTTTGCAACATTTGCTATTTCAGCGGTTTTTTCAAAAACAACAGGATTCATGCAGCTTCACAGGGACAGGAGGACAGGATGGTGAGGTGAAGGTGCTAGGTAGGCTGTAGCAATGAGATGAATGAAGGTGGGAGCCGAAGGGGAGCCAGGAGAAGACAGGGAGAAGGATTGATCCATTCCCTCTGCCATCCATTCCTCATGTGTGCTGCTTTGGCAATGCTTTAGCATGCTTCCCCCTGCTTCTCCCAACCAGACAGAAGGCAGGGACAGGACTCTCTGGTGTAAGAAAAATGGCGGCCCCCAGGTTCGGTAAACAAAGTCCACTTCCGGGTTGGCGCTCGAGGTGCGGTAAACATCAAAATTAGCTTTTTTAACGAATCGAATCCAATTTCAAATAGCTTTTAAACCGCAGAGACCAAGCCATATCTATCTATCTATCTATCTATCTATCTATGCCATGGTCGATCCAAAAAAATTAGTTCAAAACTTGTTTCAGATGTAGGGGGCACTGATGGTTCTATTCTAAATTCACTTCCTTTAAAAAATATCAAAACTTCCCCAAACTTCCAAAACTTCGGAATAACTTTGTTAATGGCAGACATGCATGCGCAGTAGGAAAAAAAACCAGCACTGGCACTGGGGAAACTTCAGGGGCTCTTCCATTCAGGCCACTCCTGATTGAGGGACTCTTCCACTTAAGGCTTGCCTCAGCTGTCAATGCGGAGGAGGAGGAGCCGATACACTCACCAGATACACTGCCTCCTCCTCTTCCTCCTCTGCATTGACAGTTGAGGAATATTTATTTATTTATTATTTATTTATTTCCAACATTTCTACCCCACTCTTCTCTACCCCCGAGGGGGGACTCAGAGCGGCCTAACAAAAGGCACAATTCGATGCCAACATAATAAATACAATATAAAACCAAAAACATACAGCATTAAAACACATTAAAATACAATTAACATTAACATATCATACACATTCTCTTAAGTTAAAAACAGTATTTCATCCATAACAGGAGCATTGAGCCATATCCATCAACTTGCTGTTACAAATCCAGTCCAAAGTGCTGTATTGTGCTAATGTGCAAACGCTTGGTCCCACAGCCAAGATTTCACTTTTTTCCTGAATGCCAGGAGGGATGGTGTTGATCATATGTTGCTTGGAAGCATGTTCCACAGATGAGGAGCCACCACCAAGAAGGCCCTCTCTCTCATCCCCACCAACCGCATTTGAGAAGTTGGCGGGAGCGAGAGCAGGGCCTCCACGGATGATCTTAAATTACGAGGTGGGATGTAGAGGCTGATGCATTTGGACAAGTAAGCTGGGTCAGAACTGTATAGAACTTTAGAGGTCAAAACCAGCACTTTGAATTGAGCTCAGAAATGGACAGGCAGCCAGTGGAGCTGACACAACAGGGGGGTAGTATGCTCCCTGTATATAGCTCCAGTTAGTAATCTGGCTGCCGACCGTTGGACTAATTGTAATTTCCGAACTGTCTTCAAAGGCAGCCCCATGTAGAGTGCGTTGCAGTAATCTATTCGGGATGTGACCAGAGCGTGGACGATTGTAGCCAGATCAGACTTCCCAAGGTATGGGCGCAGCTGGCGCACGAGTCTTAACTGTGCAAAAGCTCCCCTGGCCACCGCCGAGACCTGTGGTTCCAGGCTCAGCAATGAGTCCAGGATCACTCCCAAGCTGCGAACCTGCGTCTTCAGGGGAATAGATCTGTTACCAGGCAGATCAGGCAAATCTGATTGAGGAACTTGTTTGATTCCTCTTGCTGACAAGACACACCAAGGGGTTAGCTCAAAAGTGCAAGCGCACAAAGGAAACATGGAGAGAGACAGAAAGCGAGCTCCCAGGCCTCTCTTCTTGAAGCAATGCGGATTGATGCCGCTTTAAACGCTCTGCCGTACATGAAGTTTGACAACCACTTCCAGCTGCTTTGCCTCAATGCTATGCAATCCTGGGAGCGGTAGTTTTGCATGGTTTTTGAGCTTCCTTTGACATAGAGTGCTATACTACAAACCCCGGGATCCCATAACATTGAACTGTGGCATGGCTGCATCTAAACCAGGCCTCAGCAAACTTTGACCCCTCCAGGTGTTTTGGACTTCAACTCCCATCAATCCTAACAGCCAGAGGAGAAGGAGAAACATGGCACTGTTGAGAGGGCTCTCGCCAGCACTGTGTTTCTCCCACGCTTGTCCTCCAAGTCTGGAGAAGGCATCCTGTCTTCCCAAGGCTTAGAGGAGAAGGAGAAACAGGATGCTCTCTGGAGAGTGCTCAGTAGCGGTGTTGTGAAAGTATTATGTATTAGATGAAATGTAAATGAGGTGCAATGTATGATCCGATGTATGTATGATGCAATCTATATGCCTGGATTTCATCAGCTACTAGTGACTGTGCAGAACTGGAGTCTGGGTGCTGAAAGAGTTAGAGAGAGAGAGATGATGATGCAAGACTCTGTGACCAATATATGTAGGAGGCTCCAAGCCAGCTTCTTCCTTCCCATGTGGCTGATGTTAAGTGTTGGATGTCTGTGCAATTTGTCTGTGCCAGTAAAGCTGTTTGTACTCATTATGAGTCTGCAGAAGCATTTCTTCCACACAGCTAAGGAGCTCAATTTTCTGACAGGTGTGTCTCTGCCTCAGCCATCCTCTCAGCCTGGGGACATGGTGGGCCACTGCATCCCCATGCTCAGAGGAGTGCCAAGGCAGATAGGGGGCAGAGGGAAGAGGCCAATGGGTCAGGTCCAGCCTGCGGACCTGGGTTTGCCCATGCCTGGACTAGCTGGAGGGGGAATCAAGATGGGGTCCTCTTTCTACCTGTTACACCAAACATTGCTCACTGGAAAGGGCGGAAATGGAACCAGAGGTTTTGCAAAAGTCAGTTGAACATCGATTAGAGTGAGTGACTGCAGTGTGGGAAAACAGCAGATTGGTGGGATAGGGACAGGAATTACCATACCACAACATAACTTCTTTTTATCTTATGTGTTGGACATTTATCTATTTATTTATTTACTTTATTTATATTCCGCCCTTCTCACCCCGAAGGGGACTCAGACCGGATTACAGGTACACATACAAGCAGACAATCCCTGCCGTTTATCACAGTACAGTTCATACATTTTTGACATATTGTACACAAATAAACGTATGTTAAGATTAAGAAACATTGGGAGATAATCCAGTGACTGATCAAAATATTCTTAAAATAAGGATGCAATTGAAGCCAGAATTCTCTCTGTTGAGGATCTTCAATGGACAATTTAATGTTATGAAATTTAGGATGATTCACTATAGAACATTAGCTGCAAGATTGTTATATACTTAGTAATCGAAGTCTACAGATCTCCCTGTAAAAGAAGACTGTATTCTAAAGATCTTTGAAATTGTTAAATGGGACAAATTATCTACTTTGATTACAGAGAAGTCACTGGATAAATTGTCAAACAAATGGGAGTTGTTTGTAGTCTACATAAAGAATGGAAATATTATGCTCAAGAGACTTGAAGATAGATAGATAGACAGACAGACAGACAGATAGATAGATAGATAGAGCACGTTGGATAGGTTCAGTTCGTAAAAACCTAAAAGTCATAAAAACCTACCAACTTTGGGCTTCTGAAGCAGTTTTGAACCATGCAGGAAAAGTGGGAGGGGAAAATATGAATTTGAGCCACTTACCTTTTCCCCCCGTAAATATTCCATAATGTTCAGATGTTTCCCAAAGTTATTTTAATTTTCACAACCATTAAGCAACTTTTGTAAAGCCTAAAATTTAAAAATCTCATGCTTCCTCTCTCTGAGCGATGCAACGGAGGGATGAGGTGGGCATGGCTAAGAGCCCCTCAGTCAGGCTGAAGCCCGGCAGCGGGAGCCAAGTGGCACCTGAGTGCTGCCCTCTGGAGCTGCTTGGCTCCCACTGCCAAGCTTCAGCCTGACTCTTCCAGTCCAGGCCTGCCTCGGCTGTTAATGCAGAGGAGGAGGAGGAAACAACGCGCCCCTCAGGTGTTACTTGGCTGTCACTACCAGGCTTCAGTCTGGCAGTGGGCTTCAGGCTGTTAGGAATGATGTGAGTTGAAGTCCAAAACACTTGGGGGGGGGGGCAAAGTTTGCCCAGGCCCGAGTTTTATAGTAAGGCAGCCCACCTTCCCCAGACTCAGAGGAGAAGTGGGGGGGGGGGGGAGGTGGAGAGAGAAACACTTGTGTCCTCTTCTCCTCCCACCTCACACCTACTGCCCCACCCACCCTCTTCCATCCTGACCCTACCCACTCCCACCCCAGCTCTTCCGACTCTGCCCCTTCCTGCAAGTAGCTTCTGGTGTGAGAGAATTGGCCGTCTGCAAGGACATTGCCCAGGGGATGCCCAGATAATTAATGTTTTACCATCCTGTGGGAGGCTTCTCTCATGTCCCACATGAGAAGCTAGAGCTCAACAGACAGGAGCTTACCCCATTCTTGATTCGAACCACCAACCTATCAGTCAACCAGTCCTGCCAGCACAAGGGTTTGACCCATTGTACCACTGGGGGCTCTACTACATTGTTGTATGCCTTTAAATAATTTATGATATATGGTGATCCTATCATGGGACTTTCTTTGCAAGCATTCGTTCAGAATGGGGTTTGCATTTGCCTTCCTCTGAGGATGAGAGGATGGGAAAGGCCAAGTCACCCATGTCTATTCTACACTGCCATACAATCCAGATCTCTTTAAAGCAACACAATGGTGTACTGCATATTTAGAACTGATTGGGGTAACCTGTAGACATGATGCAGATATTTGATTTGAATCGGGACCTTGTTAACATCTTGTTTATTTTAACTTATGTTGTACTGTATGTGTATGTGTTTGTCAAATAAAAAGTACCAGTACAAAGCACACAATCAACATTATCTGCTTTGAACTGGTTTATATGAGTCTATGAACACATTCTTGCAAATGTGGCTGTACTATATAGAGTGATCACCATCATTGGCATTCACTTGTGTCCGACTAGGATGGCCTTCCAAGCATAAGGTCTTGGCAGTGGGTCCATAGGTGACTGTGGAGACCTATTCTTGACCTGCGTGTTCTTCTACAGTGAGGGCATCAGTTTCCAGATGGAAGGTGGTCCTGGTCAGGGTTGGCATGACACACCTTCCTCCTGTCACATTTCTCCCTTTTGCCCTCCATTCATGTCTCTTTTAAATCTACAGCACTGTTGGTCATAGTTGACCTCCAGTTAGAGCACTCAGGGGCCAGGGCTTCCCAGTTCTCAGTGTCTTTGCCACAGTTTTAAAGGCCCATCTTTAAATTTCTTTTCCTGTCCACCAACATTCTGTTTTCCATTCTTCAGTTGGGAGTAGAGTAACAGCTTTGGGAGATGATGATCAGGCATTTGGACAAGAGGATCATCGCTTTAGTGCTGGTGGTCTTTGCTTCTTCCAGCATACTGGTGTTTGCCCGCCTGTCTTCCCAAGAGATTTGCAGGATTTTTCAGAACCAATGCTGATGGAATTATTCCAGGAGTTGAGTGTGATGTCTGTAGATGGTCCATGTTTCACAGGCATATAACAGGGTTGGGAGAACAATAGCTTTATAAACAAGCATCTTGGTCTTCCTACGAATGCCCCGATCCTCAAATACTGTCTGCATATTTTCTGATTATATATTAGATTTTTTGCTTCGTTCAGAAAAATGGTGCACTTGCAGAGCTCAGACAAAGTTGTATTTCAATGTCAATGTTGATTTTTGTAGAGAGATAGCTGCCAAGGAGGGATTGGCCGATGCCTGCTGAAAGAGTACTTTGGTTTTCTTGATGTTCAGTGAGAGGCCAAGCTTTTTGTATGCTTCTGTACTGTATATAGTACTCACATAACAATACTGGACTGTCTCACCATTGCAAGGGAAGTGCCTCCCTATCGTTATCAGAATCGATGAAAAAGTGTCTCACAAGTATTTCTCAGCCAGTGCCTCCCTATCGTTATCAGAACAGTTGAAAAAGAGTCTCACAAGTATTTCTCAGTTTTAATCAATAAGAATAAGCCTTCTGATGCAAGGATCAATATTGTAAAATAATTTAGATTATTTGGTAGAGATTACATTAGTTTTTTTCTTTTTTTAATAAGTGGTGCAATTACAGCTAGATGGAGTGTATGAATACAGATCATCAAAACCATAGTGCACAGATATGACAAGATAGCAAAAGTGTCCTGCCTGGTCCCTCTTTTCAAATTGTGGAATCAGAGAAAGATTTTCTGCAGTCCCTCAAGCTGTTATTGTTTAATATAGGACTGTCTTTAGTCATAACATGATGATAATGTTATATAAAATTGGCAGTTTTGAGTCTAGAAAATGAAAGATTTTACCCAGAAGGGAATATCAACATTTGGATTCTGAAAAGCTGCATTTATTGATATAATATGTTATGATTAAGACCTGGGTTTTTAAATTAGATCTCATCAGAAAGCAATGTTGTACTTACAAGTAGACAAGGAAGTTAAAGTGGGAAATATTTAACATAGCGCCTTTGCTGACTTTGTACCCTCCTTGATGGGACAGCACTTGTAGGCCCTCTTTTAGAGTGGTTCTATCTCTTCCTGTATCTGGGGGACAAGTGTTGAAGGTACTGGTCGAGCACTGGTTGATGGCCTGGCTGTTAGTCTATGGGGGTACCTCAGGATTTTGTCCCCCTTGTTCTTTAAGATGTACATCAAAGTACTGGAAGGTGGAAGATAGAAGTTGGTTTTTATTGTATACTAGCTTGGGGACCCGGCCCTGCCCGGGTTATTTGAGAAGCGCAGCAGGATGTAGAGTGGGTCATGGGGGCTCTGTGTGCCAAGTTTGGTCTTGATCCATCATTATTGGGAGTTGCAGTGGTATCATGAAATTACTGAATGTAGAGCAAGTCCCATCATCTCTGCCCCCCCCCCCCAAAGTGTAGTAGGATGTAGATTGGGTCATGGGGGCTCTGTGTGCTAAGTTTGGTCTGTATTGGTGAATGGATGAGGGGTGCATTGTTTTTCGGAAGTGAGTGAAGGTACTTCAAGTCCCATCATCCGTGGTCCGTCTCACAGTAAACTGCACCAGGCTGTAGAGTGGGTCATGAGGGCTCTGTGTGCCAGATTTGGTGTTGATCAGTCATTGGAATAGGTTAGTAGCAGGATTGGGAAGTGAGGGAAGGTACTGCAAGTCCCATCATCCATGTTCTGTCCCCCTCCAAACTTCAGTAGGATGTGGAGTGGGTCACTGGGGCTCTGTGTGCCAAGTGTGGTCTTTATCGGTGTTTGTTGGGGGCCGCAGTGGTCTGTGGGAACAGAGGGTGTGAAAATACTACAAATTCCATCATCCATTGTCAGTCGTCCCCGAACCTCACCAGGACGTGAAGGCAGTCATGGGGGTTCTGTGTGCCAAGTTTGGTCTCAATCAGTAATTGGATGAGGGTCGCAGCAGACTTGGGAAGTGAGTAGAGGTACTTAAAGTCCCATCATCCATGGTCCACCCTCCTCCAAACTGCACCAGGATGTAGAGTGGGTCATGAGGGCTCTGTGTGGCAAGTTTGGTGTTGATCAATCATAGGATTAGGTTTGTAGCAGTCTTGGAAAGTGAGGGAAGGTACTGCAAGACACATCATCCATGTTCTATCCCCTCCAAACTTCAGCTGAGGACCGGTGGTGCCCGGGTTATTTGAGGAAGGCATTGTGTGCCAAGGTTGGTCCGTATCAGTTGTTCATTTGGCTCACAGTGGTTTCGGGAAGTGAGTGAAGGATTATGGACCATGGACCATAATCCATGGTCCATCCTCCTCCAAATTGCACCAGGATGTAGGGGGTTCTGTGTGGCAAATGTGGTCTTGAACAGTCATTGAATGAGGGTTGCAGCAGTCTCAGGAAGTGAGTGGAGGTACTTCAAGTCCCATCATCCGTGGTCCATCCTCCTGAAAACTGCACCAGGGTGTAAAGTGGGTCATGGGGGCTCTATGTGCCAAGTTTGGTCTTGATCGGTCACTGGATGAGAGTCGCAGCGGTCTCAGGAAGTGAGTAAAGGTACTGCAAGTCCCATCATCCATAATCCGTCCTCCCACAAACTGCACCAGGATGTTGAGTTGGCCATGGGGGCACTCTTTGCCAAGTTTTGTCTTTATTGGTAATTGGATGAGTGTCGCTGTGGTCTCAGGGAGTGGAGGTACTTCAAGTACCATCATCCATGGTCCACCCTACTCGAAGCTGTACCAGCATGTAGTGTAGGTAATGGGAGCTCTGTGTGCCAAGTTTGGTCTTGATCAGTCATTGGATGAGGGTCGCAGCGGTCTCAGGAAGTGAGTGGAGGTACTTCAAGCCCCATCATCCATGCTCTGCTCTTCTCCAAACTGCACCAGGACATAGAGTGGGTTATGGGGGCTCTGTGTGCCAAGTTTGATATTTATCGGTCTTTGTTGTGGGCCACAGTGGTCTCTGGGAAGCAAAGCGCTTTGAAGTACTACAAATCCCATAATCCGTGGTTCATCTTTCTCAAACTGCACCAGGACGTAAAGGGCATCATGGGGGTTATGTGTGCCAAGTTTGGTCCAGGTCCGTCACCCGTGCTGGTCAGAGTAAGTGAGTGAAGGTACTGCAAGTCCTTCAAACTGCACCAGAATGTAGAGTGGGTCTTGGGGGTGGGGGGGGGGTGTCTGTGTACCAACTGTAATCTTGTTCTGTCATTTTTGGGTGCCTAGTCAGGAAATAAAAGTTAAGTAAGCCTTTCTGTCAATTCAGGCTGAGGCCTAGTCAGGAGAATCAAGTTGAGGAAGCCTTACTGTGAATTCAAGCTGAGGCCTAGGAAAAATCAAGTTGAGGAAGCCTTACTGTCAATACAGGCTGAGGCCTAGTTTGTAAAATCAGCTGAAGGAAGCCTTTTTGTAAAGAACTTTGTCTGGCACCTTTGAGATTTGGGATGTTGGAATGCTGGCCTATCCATGGCCCAGCCTCCCTCAAACTGCACCAAGACGTAAAGTGGGTCTTGGGGGTTCTGTGTGCCAAGTTTGGTTTTGTTGTCTCATTGTTGGGGGCTGCAAAGTGTTTTGGACTTAAACTCCCACCATGCCTGACTGCCTCAGGGCTTTTCCTTACCTCCCTCTGGCACTTTAGAGTCTCGGAATGTTCGTGGCTGGCCAATGGGAGTCGTTTATGCAAATAATGCTGCCATATATCCTTCCTGGCCTGTGAAAGTGGCTGCCCTCCCGCCCTCCGCATACCCGCATACACACATACAAACATTCCGTTTTATAAAGGTATACAGATGTGTTTTTAGTATGTTTTGGGTCCAGTGGAGAAAGTTGGGATAGAAATATCTAAAATAAATATATAAATAAAACTCAGGGATCTAGTCCCCTCCACTGACTAACAGATGATAAGCTAGCTCTAATATTCCTGTGTATCTTGATCTCGTAAAGTTGTCCATGTTCTGAACCAGTGCTTCTCATCAATAATGAGCTAGATAAGGGTTAACAAATCAAAACTTAATCCAGACAGTCAGAAGTGTTCCTAGTCAGTTGAAAGGCAGCTTTTGTTGAGAATTAGTTATTTTCTGCTCACATAGAAATTGGTATGCATTTCCTACATGCATTTTTCTGTAATGGATGTGTTTATTTACACATTTCCCCCCTAAGGCAGGGGTGCTCATTAGGTAGCTCGGGAGCTACTAATAGATCTTCGGCCCTCTTCCAGGTGGTCTTCGGGCCTCACCAGCCGGATGGGGTGCTCCTGCCATGCGCGTGCACATCCTGTGTGCGCGCATGCTCCTGTTGCTGGCTTCCGCTCTTGCGGTGCTTCTTTCGCCTGCGGGGCATTGCAGGAACAAGGAAGCATGAGGTGGGGCCTCTGGAAGGAGTGCCCTGCCTCTCTCTTGTCCAGAAGCAGCTGTGCAGCCTCCGTTGCTGGCGAGACAGGCAGGGCGGAGCGCTCCCTCTGGATGCCCCGCCTCGTGCTTTCTCCTTCCTGCAATGCCCTGCAGGCAGAAAAAGCACTGCGCGGGCGGAAAACAGCAGCAGGAGCATGCGCGGTGGCAAGAGCGCGTGGCAGCGCACGAGGGGGGGGGGGCAGGTAGATCTTTTGGACTTGGTTGCTTTAAGAGTAGCTCGCATGCTGAAAAAGTGTGAGCACCCCTGCCCTAAGGTATATATTTTGCATCCATTGATTGAAATATGTCTATGCATATATTTAATGCATTTAACATGTTGTGGCTATCAATACAACAATATAGCATCCAATGCTGCAATCCCTGCTGCAATGCAAAATACTTTGTATAAATTGAACAAGCAATTAAAACTTTTTCAAAGGCCTCTTCCTGGTGGAGATGAAGACTCAGAACTAGTTTGTTGGTATGAATCAGCACAACTATTTGAAAAAAGACATCAATCAAGGAATGGTTGCAGGACAGTGCTGAGGACTGTTTGTCCTTCCCACTATACCTTGATACTACTGGTTCAATCAGTGCTACTCAAAGTGTACTTTGTGGAGTCCTTGGGGCTCCGCGAAGCATACTGAGGTGCACTGTGGTTCCCTCCTCCCCCTCCAAGCTCTCCCTTTTTTCCTGCTCTTCTCTTTCCTCATGCCTCTCTTGCAACAAAAGCCATTTTTCACCTTCTTCACTGCCAAAAGCCATTTTTCCTCACCTTTTTAGCTGCCCAGATCCTTTCTGCATCACCTTTCTTGCTTCCACAACCCTAGTTTCCTCCCACTGCTCGGGGTGGGTGGGCAGGCTCTGATTGTGTTTTTTCTGCAAGGCAGAAGGAGGTTATTATTATTATTATTATTATTATTATTATTGCTTGGGAGCATTTGTTGGGAATGTTTGATTGTGCTTTTCCAGCAAGGCAAAAGGGAATTGGATTGGGTGCCCCTAGGGTTGCTCCTGTTTTTGTTGTTGTTGTTGCAAAGACTCGGTGGCCCCTGGGGTATTGCACTGAACTACTGTTAAGTTATGTTGGTTAAAATTGTTCTTCATTTTAAATATTGTATTGTTTTTCCTTTCCTTTCCTTTTATTGCACTATAAATGAGATATGTGCAGTATGCATGGGGATTTGTTCATTTTTTTCAATTAGTTCACACAAACACTCTCCATCTAGCTATTACTGGCACATGTTATATAAACATTTTGGGGGCAACAAAATGTGTTTGTGATTGTTAAAATGGAAAAGGCTTTTTGGATTGTACAGATAATGTTGTTTAACTAATGTTGTTTTAAATTGTGATATATGTACGTTTTCATCTTTTATTATACTGTATTTTACTACGGCATCGAATTGCTGCCATGTTAGCTGCTCTGAGTCCCCTGCAGGGGTGAAAAGAGTGGGGTAGAAATGACGTGTGTGTGTGTGTGTGTGTATGTATATACACACACACACACACACACACACACACATGAGAAATGTTTGCTTCTAAAGGAGATCCACAGCTGAAAAAGTTTGAGAACCCCTGGGTTAGATTACACAAATGGATGGGTGGTAAATGACAAGAAAGAGAAAAGCGAAGATGAAAAAGGCATCAATATTTATTTATACCCCGCAACCATCTCCCCAAGGGGACTTGTCCAATAACACATAATAACAAAACAATAGCAATTATAAAACAATACAATTAATAAAACTCAAACACAAACAGTAACAGACAATGTAAAACCATTTCTGTGAATGTTAAAATTTTAAAATAAATAAACACTGGGTGCAGACAGAGGTAGTTCGCATATAGCAGGAAGGCTTCAAGGACAATATAAGAACATAAGAACATAAGAAGAGCCATGCTGAATCGGGCCTCAGCCCATCTAGTCCAGCATTCTGTGTCACACAGTGGCCCACAAGTTGTACACGGGGATCTCTAGCAGAAAGGAGGGCAAAACCCTAACCTGCTCCCGACCCCCCACAACCAGTACCCGGGGAAATCCTGCCTGCCTCAATCAACACAGAGGTGGCACTTGGATGTCCATTTCAGTAACTACTGATTCCCTTGGTATCCATGAATCTGTCTAATCCTGTCTAAAATATGATAGGATAATGATAAAACCCCGAGAGAAGAAAACAAGAGAGACATAGTTCACCTTTACTGGGGGTTCTTGAAGTAATTACAAAAGGAAAGAATCTGCTAAAAAAACATAACTTAACTATTACTGAGTAAGCTGTTACTAAATGAACCAAAACGGTGAATGAGAGTATAAAAATGCAGCCTGCAAGCCAAAATGTGAAGAATAGATTGGGAGAAATGGCAGAGAAATCAAAGCATAGAAAAAATTGGCTATAGAAAGATAAAAATGTGAGCATCATTTTAAATAGGATGCTGATAGTAGAAACATGGAAGGAGAAAGTACAGGGAATGTCAAGTAATGATAAAGTAAAGCCTGCAGCAATTGGCTACACTGATCTTGGCTGTGCTGTGCTGAATGTTTTCTATGTATATTTTAATGCATTTCAGTAAGTATTGGCTTAAATGTGGGATGTTTCCCAAGGCTCTGATATATCCTTGCTAACTGCTTTCCCAGAAGCTGAGTGCACATTTTAGGACCTTTAATACTACTCAATACAGATCAAAGAATAAGGCTGCTACAAATCCATGAACAAGTACAAAAAGAGTTTTTTTATTTATGAAAGTTATTAATTGTTATCCAAGTTTCTTTTAGAAATAATTTTACAACAAATTAATGTTTTTGTATTTAGAATAGATTGATGCAAACCAGTGCAGCTTAAGTTCACCAGAATCAGGCCCATTGATTTCAGTAATTGTGTCCTAACTATAGCAACATCTGAAATGAACCAATAATAATACTAATTTATTTATATACCACCCTATCTTCCTACAGACAAAAGAACAAAGTGGCAAACATTCATTGCCATAATGAACAAACATTAAAAAACAATAAATCAATTGGAGCCGTGATGGCCTGGTAGAGGGCGATGGTGAGGCCCTCCTGGACCTGTTGGTACCATGCTGGCCTTGAGGAGGGCAATGACGAGGCCCTCCTGGGCCTGTTGCTGCCATGCTGGGCTTGAGGAGGATGATGGCGTGCCAGCCTTGAGAGGGTCAATGGCAGGAACTCAAGGAACTTAAGGAACTCAAGTGTGAAATTGCTGAAATTCTGGCCAAAATATATAACCTTTCTCTAAGATCAGGCACTGTACCCGAGGACTGGAGGGAGGCAAATGTAACTCCGATCTTCAAGAAAGGATCCAGGGGTGATCCAGGAAATTATAGGCCAGTTAGTCTAACCTCAGTTCCAGGCAAAGTGATGGAAACCATTATTAAAGAAAAAATTACGAAGCACATAGAAGAACAGGCATTGCTGAAGGAAAATCAACATGGTTTCTGCAAAGGCAAATCATGTCTTACTAACTTGATAGAATTCTTTGAGGGTGTAAATAAACACATAGATAAAGGGGACCCAGTCGATATTGTTTACCTTGACTTTCAAAAGGCTTTTGACAAAGTCCCTCACCAAAGGCTCCTAAATAAGCTCTTCAGCCATGGAATCAGAGGACAGGTCTTGTCCTGGATTGGAACCTGGCTAAACTGTAGGAAACAAAGGGTGGTAATAAACGGACATTTCTCTGGGTGGAAAGAGGTGAGAAGTGCCGTACCCCAAGGTTCAGTTTTGGGTCCGTTACTTTTTAATTTATTCATTAATGACCTGGATGTAGGAGTGAATTCTGAGGTAGCAAAGTTTGCAGACGACACTAAATTGTTCAGGGTAGTTAAAAATGAAACTGATTGTAAAGAGCTCCAGAAAGATCTCTTGAAATTGAGTGAATGGGCAACAAAGTGGCAAATGCATTTTAACCTAAACAAGTGTAAAGTCATGCACATCGGGGCAAAGAACCCCAACTACACCTACAAATTGATGGGGTCAAAGCTTTCCGAGACAAACCAGGAAAGGGATCTTGGGGTTTTGGTGGACAGCTCAATGAAGATGTCAACCCAGTGCGCAGCAGCAGCGAAAAAAGCAAATTCTATGCTTGGCATGATCAGGAAGGGAATCGAAAATAGGTCGGCAAATGTTGTATTGCCTCTCTACAAATCTATGGTAAGGCCACATTTGGAGTACTGTGTACAATTCTGGTCTCCGCACCTTAAGAAGGATATAACGGAACTGGAAAAGGTACAAAGAAGGGCAACAAAAATGATCCAAGGGATGGAGCAGCTCCCTTATGAAATCAGGTTGCAACGCCTTGGTCTTTTCAGCCTTGAAAGACGGCGTTTAAGAGGTGACTTGATCGAAGTGTATAAAATCATGCATGGGATAGAAAAGGTGAATAAAGAAAAATATTTTCTCTGTCACCCAACACTAGGACTAGGGGGCACTCCCTGAAGCTCCAAGGTAGGAAAGTTAGGACTAATAAAGGGAAATATTTCTTCACCCAGAGGGTCATTGGGTTATGGAACTCACTTCCAGAGGAGGTTGTGACAGCGGTCAGCCTGGACAGCTTCAAGGCAGGATTAGACAGATTCATGGATACCAAGGGAATCAGTAGTTACTGAAATGGACATCCAAGTGCCACCTCTGTGTTGATGGAGGCAGGCAGGATTTTCCCCGGGTTCTGGTTGTGGGGGGTCAGGAGCAGGTGAGGGTTTTGCCCTCCTTTCTGCTAGAGATCCCTGTGTACAACTAGTGGGCCACTGTGTGACACAGAATGCTGGACTAGATGGGCTGAGGCCCGATTCAGCATGGCTCTTCTTATGTTCTTATGTTCTTAAGGTCCTCCTGGGCCTTTTGCTGCTGTGCCAGCTTCAAGGAGGGCAATTGCAAGCAGCTTTGAGGAGGGTGATGGCAAGACCATAAAAATAATTAACAAATAAATTAATTTGAGAATGAACATAGGAGAATGAACATAGGAGAATCCAAGTATAAGAGCTGTGGAATCCATTTTCTTTTGGCTTGTATTCTAGGGTTTCTTCTCTGCTTTTTTGGTCATATTTTCACCTCCCGTTTTTCTCAGCCTCATGCTTTAATAGCAGAAAACTGCAGTCTAGAGACTCACATTTTGAGTTTCCCCAGGGGTGAGAAAGGTGGTATATAAATACTGTAAATAAATAAATAAATAAATAAATAGATAAATAAATAAAATTTCCCCCTCTTATTCTAAGGCATTTGAGTCAGCATGTAACATATCCCCCCCACACACACACACACTCTTTCTTTCAGTCTCTCTCTTTCAATCTCTCTGTAGCTTTCTGTCTATGCATACATAATATGGACATGCACACTATGTTGTGTGTTTCATTTCAACCTCTGGTGGGCTAATCTGTAAGAAGAGCACCATGAATTCTTAGATGTCTCCTATTTTAGGTGATTATTTTAATGGATGCTAAGAAAAACTCCTGGCAGTGAAATGCACCATGTCCTTATGAGGAGCCGTGAACAGAGTTCAAGACACATAAATGCAATAAATCACAGAGTTAGATGCTATTCTATTCATCCACCAGATTTTCAAAAGAACCTAGAAAGCAAAGTAAATAATGAAAGTGAAGATGGTTCCATATGCTGGAAGAGAGCCATTATTGTATATACCTCTAGCAAGGAAATGCAAGCAATGATATTGGAGTACAGAAATCCATTGACTCACAAAAGGTCTTATAAAACCAAAGTAGGAATCCATACATAGCCAAATTCTTTATAGATTTCCACAGTTATGCAGAAGGACAATAAAGAGTACAGTTAACAGTACAATTTTGTAAATGTTCAGTCAGAGGTAACCATCTCTCAGTTTAGTATTGCTTCATTTTATTACATTTTATTACTAGATTTTACTCTTTATATAGTAGTGTTCACAGTAGCATTCACAGAACCAGCATGGTATAAGAGTGTTTTAGATGTGTTTTGAGTGTAGTGCTTTAAGCATTGGACTACAACTCTGGAAACCAGGGTTTGAATCCCTACTTGGCCATGGAAACTTTCTGAGTATATGTTTATCTTTGGGGCAACATCTTTTCTCCTGGTTTTGTCCCCCAATTACCATTGTTAGAACTGAACTTGTCACTTCATCACAGAATTTGCATTTTATTTTGCAGCCTTCTCATTCACATCTATAGAATGCATAATTATCAGATGTATAATTATTCATATATAAAGGTAACAGAGGTGCCAGATTTGGGGGCGGGGTGTGTGTGTGATTAGCAAGATCCTCCTCCTCATACATTTATGTAATACCTATGAAAAGGGTTTATGTTGTAAAAGGAATCTAGTAGTTTCTAAGTGTAAAATGCATTTATTCATTTATGGAATGTGACCCCAGGATATCAAACTACCAGTTACTACTTGGACTGAGACTCTAGCGTGAAGAGCTCGGGAAGGCTTTTAACAACTCTTTTTGGCTCTGACAAGCTGTCAAAAGCTTTAAAGAGAATTTTGCCTTGTCAGCTGATTCTGAAAAAGAGTGAAAGATCTGAGAGAAAAGAGACCACAGGGAGAACAAGTAAGTAAAAAGCACCAGCTAAAGAAAGCAGTATAATTTCCAGCCAATCCTGTTATGCATAGAAGTGACTTCTTCCAATACAGCAAGGGCTTATCTATCTACTAGGCATGGTTTCGAACCCAAAAATAGGATATCGGAACTCTAATGGGGGGGTGGATTTTTTTTATTAGTAAAAGAAAGACTTACAAAAAAAATGTCCAAAAATTTCTAAAATGTAACGCAATTACTTACGAAATTCATTAGTAGTTCTAAAGTAGGCAAAGCAGGGAAACAGGACTGACACTGTTTTAAGCACAGGCAAATCAAGGGGCAACATTTCCCTTGGTTTCCTTGCAGGGAGATATAATGCATTAATATATTATTAATATTATTAAATACCTCTGGTGCAGGCCTTGCTAGAGTTCTCCTCACTCCAGCTTTTTCCCATTCAGTTTTACCATAGCAGTCTAGGACCTTCGTTCGAACTCTATGGCTTTTCTTGATTCTGAACTCTTCCTTCTCCTCTCCGTGCTCTTTTCACTCCTGCTGCCCTTCTCTCAGCAGTTCTTATGTCCTTCTACTCTGTCCTTCTATCTAAACCCCCTCCCTGGGTGTTTAAATCGCTTTTTTCGTCAGTCCTCCAGCCCCTCTAGGAGTCCCGATCCGGATCTCTCTATCGTTTCCGGCTCCTTTTTCACTTCCTGGAGGAGGCCTTTCACTCTAATTAGGCTTCAAGCATGGAAAGGCCCTGATTTGACTGTGAGTTATGTCTGCAAAGCTATTTTGGAGGGGGAAATTTTCCTGTTGGGTGGGCATCCAAAATATTTAATAATCTAACGAAATTTTGGGCCCAGGGGGTGTGGAAAAGAAAGTCCACTTCCGGGATTGGCCTTGCGATCCATATAAACTTGAAAGTCCCATACATATGAATCCCTTCCGATTTCTTTTCATTTTCATAACTTTTTTCTCATGCCTACTATCTACATGAACCACAACAAAAAAAAACCCAAACCCTGGAGTTATTTCAAGTCTAGCACTGCACTGTAACCTCCAGTTAGTATCCTGGGTTTCTGTCTATAGCCTGATTCTTTAAGCAAAATTGGGGAATGCTCTAGAGTTTACAGAAAGTTCTGGGGTTTAATGGGGCTTTGTGGCCATCTGGATCTGTTTTGGCCTAATTCACTGTTCAGATGAGCACCATGACATCAATATTTCCCTATGCTGATTAGTAGGCATGAGAAAAAAGTTATGAAAATTAAAAGAATTGGAAGGGATTCGTAAGAAATGCTACTTTTGAGTATTTCCGCATCTGGAATGCCAACCAGGAAGTGGACTTTCTTTATAGAACTTCGGGGGCCAGGATTTTCTTAAGTATCATAATTAGTTCGTAAGGGGGGGCTCCTTCTCTCTCACCACCCTCCCGCCTCCCTTGCCAATAAGTATTATGGCAAGGCAAGCCCTAAACTCGCTCCTTCTTTCGGCTGGAAGCCTGGAAAAATGTAAACAGAGAGGTTTACTCAGAAGTAAATCTGCAAAGGAAGTAAACAGAGAGGTTTACTCATGAGTAAATCTGCAAAGGAGGGCACTTTGGATGAAGTGCCCTCCTTTGTGGATTTACTCTTGAGTAAACCTCTCTGTTTACATTTTTCCAGGCTTCCCTGCCCCTCCTGCCTGCCAGGATCTAAAGCATCAAAGAGTATTGGGGTAGTTGCACACAACACGTGAGAAACCAACCTAATGTATAATAGAATGAATGCTAACTTATAGAGTAAGTGCCTAATATTATAAGTAATCCAACTGGTCATATTCCTTCATTCCATGCACATGCAATAGTACAGCAGTAATAACAGTGGGTATAAGAAGAGGTAAAATTCAAACCGAAGTATTCTGACTCTGGTCCCTCCTCAAGCGGTGCAAACTGCAAACGGGCTCTTCTCTATGAGCCCGGGAGGCAGCCTCTCCTGGGAAAAGCCCGGGCACAGCGTTTGCTGCCTGGGTGCACATACATATTCTTTGGGGGAGGATTTGCTGCAGAATCCCGGGCTCATAGAGAAGAGCCCGTTTGCACCGCTTGAGGAGAGACCAGAGTCAGAATACTTCGGTTTGAATTTTACCTCTTCTTATACCCATTGTTATTACTGCTGTATTATTGCATGTGCATGGAATGTAGGTATATGACCAGTTGGATTACTTATAATATTTAGGCACTTACTCTATAAGTTAGCATTCATTCTATTATACATTAGGTTGGTTTTTCACAGGATCTAAAGCGTGCCAAGCCTTGATGCGCTTTAGATCCTGGCACAACGGGGGAGGAGGAGTGGACGGGCCCTCCTGCCCCTTCTGCCTGCCAGGATCTAAAGCCTTGAAGAGGCTTCATGAAGGGCCAACTTCAGCCCTCCAGGTGTTTTGGACTTCAACTCCCACCATTCCTCACAGCCTCAGGCCTCTTCCTTTTCCTCTCAGCCTGGGCAAACTTGGGCCCTCGCTCCCTCAGGATCGGGGTGAGAGAGAGGCAGCGAAGAGCGAGGGGGGAGGCTCCTCCTCCTTTTTTTGCTGCTTCCAAGAATAGAATACCCCCCCTCCCTCCTTCCTATTTGGAGAGTCCCATCTAGAATTCAGTGTGATTTATCCCAGTTTTGGCCTACAACTCCCAGAAATCCCAGCCAATTTACCAGCTGTTAGGATTTCTGGGAGTTGTAGGCCAAAACCATCTGGAATGCGCATGCGCTGGCATACGAACTACTAACGAATTTCGTTACATTTTAGAAATTTTTGGAAATTTCTTTGTAAGTCTTTCTATTACTAATAAAAAAAATCCCCCCCATTAGATTTTCGATTCCCTATGTTTGGGTTCTAAACCATGCCTACTGATTAGCACAGAGGAAGAGGATACCTTATTCCAATGATACCACTTCCATGCTCTGCCTATTTCAGAGTTCCCTTTGAGTGCTTGGCCATTTCAGTTATATCTGTTGATTTCAAAATGGAGTGCTCACACAACAAGGAAGAATCATAGAGTCACTCTACCCTTGCCGATTGTGTGGGCACCCCATTCTGACATCAGCAGATGGCTCATAGGGAGCATTGCGATGACCCTGGATTCAACAAGTAAATGCTGGATCTGGAGCACCTCCTGGGAAGAAATACCCCAGAGTCACCAGAGACATATATAGATGCAGCATTAGATATATAAGTCAGTATTAAATCGGAACAGAATGGGTCATATTTGTGAATGCAAGTCATTCCTTTCTACCCAAATGGATTTATTCTGGAAAGATCAAGGAAAGGTTTAATGAAGGTTAATGAAATATACATTTTATGCAACTACAGTTTGTGACATTGTACATCCTTATTGACCATGGGGTGTGCCTAAAAAGGCAGCACTTTAGCTTCCCTTTTTTCTCTGTGTGCAGTCTGAGCCTATGTGATATACTCTTAATTCTTAAACAGCATTTTAATGAACTTTATTTGATTCATATATGGTTGTATCTTGTTTTTTCATTTGTTTTTAATATCTCCTTTTGCCTTCATCTTCTCAGAGTTAATGTGGGGAATTATATATTGGTTCAACTGAAAGTAAATAACATTATAAGGATTGTGATGTGAGAAGAGATAATTGAGACCATATGTTTCTCACAGATAGAAACAGCCCTGTTTTAACTCATAAGCAGAAAGAAATACCATCAAAGATTCTCAGAGGCTAGCCATGTTAATCTTTTTCAGGAAACCCTTCCTGCCCCACGACAATCCTGTGGCACTGCATACTAACACATTTATCATGGTAAAATCTTTCATGGATCAGAATCTCATTCAGTAGATGCACAAGGTACTACAGTTGAGAATAAGTAACTCTGTTCCATTCTTGTATAAATTTGGGTATGCATAGTAACACTGGTGGACACACAGGTATTACACAAACCTTTTCCTTTCATTGCAAATTTTGTTTTGGCAGTATCTCCAAGCAGGGAACAACGTGTGCATCTGACAAAACAACTTCTAGTCTATGGATCATCACAAAGGTCAGGCAAGTGCTGAGGAGGCCTCCTGTGTTGAGAGTGAAGCCTCCAGTATGCTTTCACCCCAGTTGGGGGTCGGGTCTCAGATGGATGACAAATGGTGTGATCACCAGTGTGAGCTCGGTTCCAAGTCAGGGTGGAAGCATCCTAGGACACTGTATAAGGGAAGTGTGATAAGGTCAATATGTCATAATTACATTTATTACCTATTGTGCCACATAAATCTTGGGTGTTTTAAGTAGTTTCTTTGTAAACTACCCTTTCAAAAACAAACTATACCAAACTCTAGCAATCCTGTTGTTATCCCTACTGTTTCAGTCTCTCAAGATTTATAGCAGACTTTAGGCACCATTTTGGTATGTTCTCATACCTTATTTATTTATTTATTTCCAGCATTTTACCCCGCTCTTCTCAACCCCCGAGGGGGGACTCAGAGCAGCTTACAAAAAGGCACAATTTGATGCCCACACGGTAAAACACAATATAAAACCCCAGAAACATTCAACATTAAAATACATTAAAATACAATTACACTAAACATCATACATATTCAATTAAATTAAAAACAGTGTTCTGTCCATAAAGAGCATTGAGCCCTATTCATCAACTTTCCATTAAAATCCAATCTAAAATGCTGCCTTGTGCTAGTGTGCAAACTCCTGGTCCCATAGCCAGGATTTCACTTTTTTTCTGAATGCCAGGTGGGATGGAATTGATCGTATGTTGCTTGAATGATCTGGGAGGAGGAACAGAGCAGATTTGCCAAGACCTTGAATGATCTGGGAGGAGGTGTAGAGAAGATTAGCTGACCCTAATATATTTTGCTGCCTGAAGTACATTAGATAGGCAAGTATCTTCATTTCTATCAAATCAGTGTCCTCTCTCCTGTCTAGGTCTGTTTGGGATTAAATTTTCTTACTATATTTCTGGTGCTGAACATACAGGACAAGATGAGGAGGCAATCATCCTGTATATATTTGTATGTGCTAACTGATATCAAAATCCCGAAATCATTGCCCAGGTTGCTTCTTATCAGGGTTCCGTAAGAGTCTATTGCACTTTAATTTTACTACTTGCCAAATGCCTGCTTTCACAGCCAGAATTTCACGTTCTTTGAAAGACCATGAGGGAGGTCTTTCCATAAGCCAATCTGATGTCACTGGGTAAGGAGCTCTCACCAATCATGCATGGGTTAGAAAAGGTGAATAAAGAAAAAATATTTTCTCTGTCACACAACACTAGGACTAGGGGGCACTCCCTAAAGCTCCAAGGTAGGAAAGTTAGGACAAATAAAGGGAAATATTTCTTCACCCAGAGGGTCATTGGGTTATGGAACTCACTTCCAGAGGAGGTTGTGACAGCTGTCAGCCTGGACAGCTTCAAGGCAGGATCAGACAGATTCATGGATACCAAGGGAATCAGTACTTACTGAAATGGACATCCAAGTGCCACCTCTGTGTTGATGGAGGCAGGCAGGATTTCCCCCGGGTACTGGTTGTGGGGGGTCGGGAGCAGGTGAGGGTTTTGCCCTCCTTTCTGCTAGAGATCCCTGTGTACAACTAGTGGGCCACTGAGTGACACAGAATGCTGGACTAGATGGGCTGAGGCCCGATTCAGCATGGCTCTTCTTATGTTCTTATGCCTGTGAAGGGGGTGGTACTGAGAGCAGGGCCTCCCCAGCAGATCTTAATGCTCGGACTGGCTTAAAGAGGAAGATACATTTGGACAGGTAAGCTGGGCCAGAGCCATTTAGATAGGATAGCATTTGTTTTAGGAGTGATAAATCTCTGTGTGTGAAAGTCAGACTTCCAAGACTGAATATGGGAATTAAAGCTGTATCCATACTGCAGAATTATTATAGTTTGGCGCCACATCAACTGTTATGGCTTGGTGCTATGGAATAATTGGATCTGTAGTTTATGAGATATTTACTAGGCTTGTTTGATCCAAAAAGAAATGGTTCAAAACTTGTTTCGGATATAGGTGGCGCTGGTGGTTCGGATCTAAAGTCAATTCTGATTTGCACAGAAAAAAAAGTTCAAAACTTTTCAAAATTACTGAGACTTCTGAATCCTTCGTTAATGGTTTCAAAGTGTTATTTCCTGTTTCATTGGGTGCTCTTTACTTTGAAAGTAGTTGTTTTACTCCAGAAATGGGGGAGCAAAGGGAAGAAATCCATCCACTCTGGTTAAAACCACTGGGAGAGGAAAGGAACCTAATCTACTTGCATTATTGAATAGTTATATTAGTTTTATTCCGTGGTGTGTGTAGTTGAATAGTTATATCAGTTTTATTCTGTGCTGTGTGTTGTTTTATATTATGTAAACCACCCCGAGCCCACGGGGAATGGAGCGGTATAGAAATAAAAATAATAAATAAAATAATAAATAAATCCATCTACACTGGTATAAACTGACATTGATCCATCACATCCACACTGGTTTAAGCTGTCTCGGATCCATCCCATCCACACTGGTTTAAACCGACAAGGGAGAGAAAGGAAAGGAATCCATCCCCACTGGTTTAAACTGATGCGGGAGAGAAAGGAAAGGAAAGGAATCCATCCCCACTGGTTTAAACAGATGTGGGAGAGAAAGGAGAATCCATCCCCACTGGTTTAAACTTATGGGAGAGAAAGGAAAGGAATCCATCCCCACTGGTTTAAACTGATGCGGGAGAGAAAGGAAAGGAAAGGAATCCATCCCCACTGGTTTAAACAGATGTGGGAGAGAAAGGAAAGGAAAGGAATCCATCCCCACTGGTTTAAACTTATGTGGGAGAGAAAGGAAAGGAATCCATCCTCACTAGTTTAAACAGATGTGGGAGAGAAAGGAAAGGAAAGGAATCCATCCCCACTGGTTTAAACTTATGTGGGAGAGAAAGGAAAGGAATCCATCCCCACTGGTTTAAACTTATGTGGGAGAGAAAGGAAAGGAATCCATCCCCACTAGTATAAACAGATGTGGGAGAGAAAGGAAAGGAATCCATCCCCACTGGTTTAAACTTATGTGGGAGAGAAAGGAAAGGAATCCATCCAAACTGGTTTAAACTGACATTTTTCCTGCTGTTTTTCTCCCTTCCCTTATCTCTACATTTCCCCTTTCCTTTTCTCCTCCAAATCCCAGCCCAGCCCGTTCAGGAAAACATGGGGGGGGGGGCATTTTACTAGGTTCCCCGGGTATGTTGTTCCCTTGCAAAGTGGTGCCGTGGCACCTTTCCCACCAAAGCAGTCTGCCCATGTCCCTCTGCCTTTGCATCCCCAGCTCGCAATGAGCCTACGAGGCATGCATGACCCTTTAAAAAAGGCAATGGCTGCCATGCCGAAACCCCTCCCCTCCTGAGGTGGTTTCCCCTCATTGGCTGGAGGCAAGCATCCCAGCATGCAAGCAGCCGCTTGCCTCCAAATGCTGATTCATTTCCGATTCACTTCCTGGATCAGAAAAAAGATGGCGACAGTGGTTTTGAAATGGCAAGGATATTTCCGGGTTCCCAAATCGCTTCAAAGTCACTTCAAAAAGGGATTTATTCTGATTTTAATCCGAATAATGAAGATTCCGAATGTATCTACTAGGGGTGGATATCTCCGGTTGTTATCCTTAGAAAACCGTTACTATTTTGTATTAAAATCAATTTCTAATTTGACCCATAATAGCACAAAAGGCTGACCTAGAAACTAAACATATATAACATTCAAAACATGTAACAGGTCTGTGACACCAATGTGGATCTGGGTGAGGGCTATCCTCCGTGGGGCCGGGAAAAACCTGGAAGGGGACGGTATGGGCCTATCCCAAACCACCCACCCGGAAAAAAGGCCCGGCAGGCCCAACCACCCAGGAGGGGTGAATGCCCTTCCTGGTCCCAAAATAAACAGAATGACGGGGGCAACAATCCCCAAAAGTAAATGTCACCGGTCAGTAGGCAGGGGGATATTGGAAGATGACGAGGAACTCCCTCTGTGTTCCTGCACCGCGGCAAGGAGGTGAGCTCCAGCCGCTGCGGGAAGGCAATCCAGATAGATCTAGGAGCAGCCGGGCGGGATCGCTGGAAACGGCAGTGAAGGCAATATACGGCCAGCTCTCAAGCCCCGTACTCGGCGCGATGTCCGGAGGCAGGCGCCTGAGGACGCCAGAGGCGGAAATCCAGGAAGCAATGGGATGATGACGTGTGTGGTGACGGCCGCGTCGTCAAATGACGCGGCGAAAGGCCTCCGAAACTCCGTCTGAAGATGATGACGCGGTGGTCGCTGATGGATGACGTGGGACGTACCTCACGTCAAGCGGCGTGATGACGCGTCGGGTGCTGGAGGCTGCGGTTCTTCACCATTAAAGGAGCCGCGGGACCCCGGAATGGGGAGAGTTGTAGAGAATCAAGTCCCCGTGTGGGAGTCCCCCAAGTGCGGAACTGCCGGTGGTGGTGTAGGCCTGATGGCGTGGGGGTAAAGTCGGGGCCCCGTCCGGAATGTCCGTGACGGGGAACTGGTGGAACAGGCCCAGGTGTTCCCAAAGGTCCCGGGGAGCCGGGCGAAGGACGCCTCTGCCCGAAAAAACAATAATATGTAGAAGCAACAGACCACAGATGGTAGGATAGATATTCAAACAGTTTATTGGGGTACCCACACGTATGTTTGTAGGTCCCCAAGTGGTTCCAAATGGAACTACGGCGGTCCCAATACAACAAGCCAGAGAAATAATACAGATGACCCAGCGGTGGGGGTGGCAGCTGCCCACCGCTGTGGCAAAAACGCCAACGGGTGATCTCAAAGTCCAGAGGGGATCCACAATCCCGTTTCGCTACTGTATAATATTCGCTTCATCAGGGCGTGTATTATTCAACAATAAAGGTATTGGACACACTGTCAAAATACATCCATATATGGAGCATCATGTATATCACAAATAGTGGATGGATTCCACAAGGCCGAAGTTGACCAGCTGAGAATCAACCTGTGTTAGAGGTATTGCGGGTTGATTCTGAGCTGGCGAGGGGGTGTGGAGGCGGGCATCCCCTGCGCACTGCGCATGCATGGCACCAATAACGAAATAATAACAAATTTCGTAATTAAATACGAATCAATTTCAAAATTTTCCCAACATTTTTTGGAACACTGTCTATTTTGAAACAACAGCGGCTCCTCCCCCACACGGGTTTAGAAACATTTTTATGGATCAACCAGCCCTAGTACCTACCCATGCCTAATATTTACCCTTCATTACTCGAAAGCTCTGCTCCCATAACAAACTACACATCCTAGGCTTGTATAGGATGGAGCTATACCAGTTGAAATGGTGTCAAACTCCTATAATTCTGAAGTTTGTGTGGTTTCAAATATAGCAACAGTCAAGCCAATTGCCACTGCTCCCATTGTCCCTCTCCAAACCCCAGGAAGATGGATTTTCCAGAGCTAGCACTATCCATACATTAGAGATGGGAATCATTATCAATTTTGTTTTCATTGAAATCATTTTGCTATTTTTCCATCAATTGAGAAAATGTAGGTTTTTTAAAAGACTCTTTGCAGTTAGGGGTTTATTCTTTGTAATATTCACATGTGGGCTTTTCACACATAAAACCGAACATTTTATGCACATAAAACAATTTTCTGTGCTGATAATCCATGTGCTCTTGTTCAGAATAAGCTCAAAAGTCCTCAAAGTTTTCCAATACTTAAGAAACAATTGTTTCATTTTGGATTTGAAAATTTACCATTTCCTCCCACTTTTACTATGCATGGTACAGTACATTACCATGCATTGAGTCAGGAGCCTATAGATCTTACAGGGCATCTTTAAGATTCAAAAAATAAAATAGGCTACATTGTTACCTGAATGTCAAATGAAAACCAATCAATAGCATAATTGCAAACAGCAAAGCGTAAGATTCAGAATCAAGATTTCAATGAATAGCTAGCAGAAATCCAAAGATAAAGACTTATTTACAATGCATGGAGAAGGAAAGTTTCGGACCTCATGTCACAGGCAAATGAATGAGGAACAACTAAGTTCCTGTTCCATGCACCCCAAAGTAGAGGTCTCCGAGTAGAGAAAACCGTAAGTAACTCTGAACAATTAGGCATCCTACAAGTCAGGAATAAAAATGACATGTTTAGACAATGCAAAATGACAGCAAACATAATGGCATGAACTTATATACCCTCAGAGCCTCAGTACATGCAGCAGATTTAATTAGTCAGTCAGGTTAAGTATTCCCACACTCTACAGCTTGTTCCTCATGAATGTATGAAGACTTATAAACTCAGTCAAAGACAGTTCACTAATTAACAGAAATTGTTACTGGCTTGGAGAAAGTGAGTCAGAGATAACAAAAGTGGAAAACAAGGTGTACATGAGGCCTTCACTCCCAGGAAATGGTGACAACATCCTTGACATCACATCTCCCTCCGTCAGCACAATTGTAGTAGTTCACCTATTATTATTATTATTATTATTCTCCCCTTTATCTCTCCTGCAAGAGGCTGAAAGTGTCTTCACATAAAAGCATCAGTATACAATTTAAAATATACATATATGCAAACATTAAAACTGAATTAAACACAAACAGCAGTAAAAAAATTCAGTTAAATCCATCAAAATAAATTCACAATTAAAAACCATAGCATCTCCTGACTAGATCTTAAATACCTTAATCTTTAAATGCCTGTTTGAAAAAAAAAGTTTTAGTCTGCCATAGGAAGTACAGCAGGGAAGGGGCCGTTCTTGCTTCCCTGCGCAGGGAGTTCCAGAGTCGAGAGGCAGCCACTGAAAAGGAAGGCCCACTCTCTCTTTTCCACCAAACGAGCTTGAGATGGAGGTGGGACTGAGAGAAGGGCCTCTCCTGGAGATCTCAGGGCTCGGGCAGATTCATACAAGGGGATGCAGTCAGCCAAATAGCCTGGACCTGAACCATCTAGGGCAGGCTTGGGCAAATTTATTTATACCCTGCCACCATCTCCTCAACGGGCACTCGGGGCAGCTTACATGAGGCCAGGCCCAACAGCACAATTAGAATAAAATAAAATAAAACCAAAACATGAAAAAATTGCCTTGGGGCCACATTGTGGGCCTGGTCAAGAGGGTTGGGCCAGGAGGGAAGGGGGCTGGGCACACACTAGGCGGGGAGAGCCTGGGAAAGGACAGGGCAAGTAGGGGGCAGGAAAGGGCCCGGGTCATCCTTGGGTTGTCCTCCCAGCATAAGAACTTGGTTGCTCATCCCATCCTTATGCTGGGAGGAAGGTGGGACAAGTGGTGACTGCTCCAATTCTCCTTCCCATCCTCATCTACCGGCTGTCCTGTTGACATTATGCTGGGAGGATGGCAAGACAGGCTCCAGAGGGCTCTGCGTGCCTTTCTTGAGCCATCCTCCCAGGATAAGGATGGGGCTGCACACACCGTCCTTATGCCGGGAGGAGGGTGAGAAACCAGGAGGCTGAGAGCACTCCAGAGGGCTTTCAGCTGCTACGTCCCTTCCCTCATCTTTTTGGCATTATAATAATACTACTGTTTATTTCTATTCTGCTCTTCTCACCCCGAAGGAGACTCAGTGCAGATTACAATACACATACGACAGACAGTCCCTGTCGGAAAGACATACAATTATACATACAATTGCACATAGACAAATACAGTGCAGTTTTTAGAAGGACTTCCTCTTTCCTGGCTGCGTCATACAGGTGGGCGTCATCGGGTGTAAATGCTCCATTACATCATTGTTGTTATATCCCTGCGTTATTGCGCCATCACGTCACAAGGGGGCGCTGTTGTTCCATCCTCATGACAGGAGCCTCTTGTTTCCACCACTTCCGCCTCTCCTTTCTCCATCAGCCTATTTCAGACAAGTCTGTGCAAAAGTCCTTCCCCATTTTTATGGTCCCCAATTTGTTGTTAATTCCCAGCTGGGCTGTTGAACTGCTTGGGTAAACAGTAGACAGGGCTTACAGCTGGCGTCTAACTCTGCCCGGGATTCGATCCTGCAATCTTCAGATCTTCAGATTGCCAGCACAGCTGTTGTTACCGCTGTGCTATCTCTCCGGCATTAGGATGTGGCAGGCCACTGTGTCCTTATGCCAAGAGGACAGGGAAAATTAGGAGGGCCTGAGGTAAGTGCCCAGGGAGGTGCATCCGTCCACTGGGCCGTATTTTGCCCATGCCTAATCTAGGGCTTTAAAGATCATAACCAGCACTTTGAACTGCGCCTGCTAACAGACTGGCAGTCAGTGGAGCTGCTGCAACAAATATTCTCTTGAAGTCATCCAGTTACTGAAAGTTGATTATAGAGTCATGTTGGGTGACTTAGCAATTTCTAGAGCATTGTTCTCTCAGATAAAAGGTGTTTTTAAAAATAAAAAATGCAGTCTTTCGTCATTTACAGGGCTCCTATGCACCTAACTCCAGTGAATGTACAGGACTGACTGTACTGTTAGTGTTACATACATTTCAATAATGTGAACCTGAGTCTTACACCTTTGAATCTTTCATCCTCATTACTGTCAGTCCCAGTCTCCCAGACTCCCAGAGTTCTCATAGACATTTGTATTTATTTGGTCTCATTCAATGTTTCAGAGGTAGTCAAACTAAATTACTAGGAACAGAATCATTTCTTCCTGTGCTGCGAGGAAAATGCTATTTAAAAAACAATAGGAAACGTGGAAGAGATCTGCAAAAGCAATAGGACAGATGATACTCCACACATTGCAGCTTTTCATTTAGATAGACGGACTGGGACACATAGTTTACAGTTTAGTTAGGAGATCTCTTCATGTCAGACCAGATTTGGATGCATAGGAGGGAGAAAACAAAACTACTGGAAGCTTAAAATATTGTCTGTGGTTCTTTTCACCTAATTGCTTGCCTTATCCCTTGGAAGAACTGGATGCAGCAATGGAATGATATAAAACTAGCATCTATTCCCTGGAGATTGGATTTCCTTGAAAGGGTAATTAGACATTCACTAAGTTAATGGTAAAAGCAGTCCTTTTTAGCAGAAGAGATGTTTGGCTAAAAAGGCTTTATTTAGTGAGAGGAAGTTTTAGAACAGCTTTGGTTTAATAAATGCTGAAGTAATGTAAAAAAAACCCCCATTGATTTTCAATGGATTTTTAAAAAAGATTCAGCCATCAATGCTACTCAAATGCTATACACGTGTATAAAAATAAAAACAATAGTCTAATCTCTGGACTTCATGTATATGCAGAGACATCTTGTCAACAGGAAATCCAGATGGTGCCCTCCAGTGGCAAAAAGCATAAACTAAACAATTTAAGGACATGAAAAACAGCCATGCAGAATAAGATCGGGGGCCTTTACACAATTACAGAGCTATTATCCCATGTTCTCTTTCATGGCTCCATTCCACGGAAACCTAGAATTTGTAGCCGTGTGAGGCCTTAGACCTTTGTGACTGAGGACTCTGAATGCCCCTCCCTAAACTGCCAGTCCTTGGATCGCATTGTAAGGAATTATGGCCGTTAAGTGGACTAATAACATTATAATTCTGTAGGGTTAGAAAGGCACCAAAAATGTTTAATTTTTCTAGCACTGGTTAGGCAAAAGATTCCGTGCAGCTTGCAAACCAGGATTTTTAAATTTTGCAATATCTTGCATCCAATGCTTTGTGGGAGATTAATATTGTTCTAATCACCTGTGAAGAACTCACTAAATGGAAAGCAGAATATGATCTTGCAAGCCTCCTTGCTGAAGACAGAAAGCATCCACCATATTTGCTGTTATTGGAACAAGGAGATTTGAAAGGTCCATATTCGATTATTATGTTCCAAGGATGGTAATAGCAAAACAGGAATTGTTAATAGTATGCAGAGAGCTAATGTTTTTTTTAATGTTTAATATGTATTAATTTTAATTTAACTTTAATTTTAGTGTTTATTGGAAATGTATGTGTTCTAAGGCATTGCATAATTGCCTATATGTAAGCCGCCTTCAGTCCCTTTCAAGGTAGAGAAATGCGGGGTATAAATAGGGTAAATAAATAATATAAATAAATAAATAAATAAATGGAGAGTTCCCCTCAATGGACTGTCACCTTGTCTTGGTGCCCCCAGTGATGCAGTGGGTTAAACCTTTGTGCCAATAGGACTGAAGACCGACAAGTGCCCTAAACATAGTCAGCCTTTCTTATACCTGATTGGAGTGCTGCATCCAGAGTGGTCACCATCTTGTGGTCCAAAAAGAAAAATAAATTTTGGAACATGGAATGTACAGAACTTGTTGGATAACATAGACAAATAATGCTCTGAATTCAAAACTGTTATTATTGCAAGGGAGCTGTGGAAACTATCAAGGTATCTCCCTTTTTAACTCCACTGAGAAATTCCTGTCTAGAATTCTTGCAAACCGCTTTCTACCTATTTCAGAAGGCATCCTTCCAAAATCCCTTAATGCCTTCCAACTCCAGAGTAACAGTGGGTATGATCTTTACTGCAGACCCAAGAAAAAATGCAGGGAACGAAATCAACCCTAAGGCTGATAGTTAGCCACCCTGGGATTTTCTTGGCAAAATTTGTTTAGAGAGGGCTTGCCTTTGTCTTCTTCTGTTTCTGAAAAAGTATGGCTGTGGTTGAGAGAATATTTTCATGGCTGAGCGGAATGCGGACCTTGGTATCCAGAGTCATAGCCCAATGCTGAAATCACTACACCTGACTAATTGTTACTTATTCTTTGCTTTCTTTCAAACTCCTAAAATCCCACCCTCCCAACCCCCACGTCGTAATTTAATGTATTGCATGTTTTTAAGCAGATGAGAATTGCTTCCTATTAGATTTACCATAATAGTGGATTTTAGAAATAACAGCAGCAGGTTGAAGTACATGAACATCGAACTATAATCCATTTGTATGATTGCCAGTGATTTATTTACTCCTTTAAAAAGGAATCATAAACTTGGAGTGTGTTTACACTGTAGAATTAATGCAGTTTAACACCACTTTAACTGCCCTTGCTCAATGGTATTGAATCCTGGGATTTGTAGTTTGGTGAGACACCAACACTACTTGGCAGAAAAGTCCGAAGGCCTGGTGAAGTCACAAATCCAAATTTTTCATAGCATTAAGCCATGGCAATTAAAGTTGTGTCAAACTGCTTCAATTCAACAATGTGGAAGCACCCATAGTCTCTACAATGGTAGCATCACAATTCTGGAATTCCATCTCTGTAAAGTTCTGATACGTTCTTTCTATCTTTACTTCTGATGAAGTAATTTTATCACTAATGTTTATGCTTTTATCTTTTATGCTGTTTCAATACATAAATACTATTCATATGTTTGTTCTTTAAAAAAAATCATTTATTTATTTATTTAATCATGAATGAGTGGTTGGGAAGCAAAGAAAATCAAAAAGGGGAATGTTTGATACACTTACTTCAAAGCCAGTAACTATTAATTAATTTAATGCTTGTCTGTTTTAATGCGAATCTTTATGTAAACCGCCCGGAGCATCTGGGATGGAGGGCGATTAACAAATAATAAATTGAATGAATGAATGAATGAATGAACTAATTGTTAATATTTTGTGTACTATTTTCAATGCATCTGTAGAAAATAAGGATTAATTTATCAAATAATTACTTAGATGTTCTTCAGAACAGTGGAGTTACGTATCCTTTCAATCACTCGTAATATTCATAACACACCCTCATATTTCAACTGTTGGCCCCAATCCTGTCAGGATTAAATTTCATTGATTTGCATTGGCTTCATTGAGATCTGTGAGTACTAGTAGCTGACTTTCTCTGTTTTTATGTTGAAATTTTACCAGCACTGAAAAAAATGTATCAAACATCCCCCATTTTATTTTCCCTGCTTTCCACCCACACATTCATGCCCTTTGTTTTTGAAATAAAGATTTATGGATGCTCTCTGTAACATAAAAAGTGGCTACAGATAATGTCATACTTCCCCCACATTTTTGTATCCTCTGCAAGGATTTGAACAGAACATCTGGATTATTCACTCTACCTTCTTTGTAATTTACTTTGTTTTGACAGTTCTTTTCCTCCTGTGATTTGAATATGCTATTACATAGCTCTTTGGTACCTATTTCATTGTTTCTTGTTGTGGTATATAGAAATTCTCCCAACATTGTTTTCTTCAAAATAAATTTTGCCTTTTTCTTTTTGTATTTTGTATTTCTGCATTACATTCACAAAGAAGCACCCGATTTAGTCTCCATTGGGAGCTCTGTGAAGAATGAGTTTCCAGATTTTCAGTTTATAACTGACAAGGGCTTGAATGAAAGTAAAAGTCTCGGAACTTCTTCAAGTCACTTTTATCACAATATTTACTGTCAGGAGTCTGGATTTTAGACTTAAGTCTTGCAAGCTGTAATAAAAGAAACTATTTCTCAGATAAATTGCCCAAAGGTCTGGTTTACAAACCCAAAACATGAGATATTGAATAAATACTCAACCCCAAGACTGGACTCTATACAAATCCTAAAGCAGAGATAGTTTAAGTATTTTACTACCAACATAATTCTTCACTATTTGTACTGTGAGCGAAGGTGAAAGAGAAACATGAGTTACTATCATTGGGGAAAAAAACCTTAGCAAAGAGTTCTGCTAAAATCAACAATAAGGATAGGGATGGCCTTAGAACAAATATTCCAGGAGAGGGACTTTTGAATTTGTTCAAATTTTAAGTATTTTTTTTTACCCATACAACAGTCAAAATCTTCTCAAATGATATGGGGAATGATGTCGTAGATGGTTCATGATATTCAAAATCTGGTTTGTTAGCGCCAGTCCAGGACAATTTGTGTGTTACAATGGACAGCATACTTTGTTCCCTTTCCCATCTAAGACACATTTTTTTAAAACTTGTTGATGGATTTGTGTTGTGAGGGAGATCTACTTTGTAGGCCCACAAAAATACAGAGTTGGTTCTATATTGGCAGAAGAACTGGTTCTATATTGGCAGAAGAATATACCATGTAAAGACGGGACACACCTTGGACCTGGTCTTCAACCTTGGAGTACAAGTGTCCCTATCCTCGATCACTGAGGTCCCATGGTTCGATCACTTTGCTTTCCATTTTTGAGCAGAGATGACACTGCCCCAGTATGTAGAGGATGAATCAATCTTTATACATCAGAGGAAGCTTATGACACCGCCCGGTTTTGTGAACGCCCTCAAGGAGTGGGACAACACTAGTGACTCTGTAAATGATCAATTTGGGTATTGGAATGACAACCTGTCCGCTGCCATAGATGCGACTGTTACCCTTTTCTTTCTTTATCTCTTTCTTTCTATCTCTCCCCCTTTCCTTCAGCAGTGAAAAAAGCAAATTCTATGCTAGGCATGATCAGAAAGGGAATCGAAAATAGGTCAGCAAATGTTGTATTACCTCTCTACAAATCGATGGTAAGGCCACATTTGGAGTACTTTGTACAATTCTGGTCTCCGCACCTTAAGAAGGATATAACGGAACTGGAAAAGGTACAGAAAAGGGCAACAAGAATGATCCAAGGGATGGAGCGGCTCCCTTATGAAACCAGGTTGCAACGCCTTGGTCTTTTCAGCCTTGAAAGACGGCATCTAAGAGGTGACTTGATCGAAGTGTATAAAATCATGCATGGGATAGAAAAGGTGAATAAAGAAAAGGTCATTGGGTTATGGAACTCACTTCCAGAAGAGGTTGTGACAGCTGTCAGCCTGGACAACTTCAAGGCAGGATTAGACAGATTCATGGATACCAAGTGTATCGGTAGTTACTGAAAAGGACATTCAAGTGCCACCTCGGAGTTGGTTGAGGTAGGCAGGATTTCCTGGGTACTGGTTGTGGGGGGTCGGGAGCAGGTCAGGGTTTGCCCTCCCTTCTGCTCGAGATCCCCGTGTACAACTGGTGGGCCACTGTGTGATACAGAATGCTGGACTAGATGGGCTGAGGTCCAATTCAGCATGGCTCTTCTTATGTTCTTATGTTCTTATGTTTCTTTTCTTTTTCTTCTTTCCCCTCTCTTTTTCCCATCCTTTTGTTTTTATCAAAACAATGTTTTATGCAACTTTCAATAAAGATTATTTAAAAAATATAGAGAGAGTTGGTTCCAAGTGGATCCAAGACTACATGTGCCCACATTACAACTCCAAAACATGAACACTGTCACACAGGTTCTGTTAGGTATAATTAGCAGGACTCTAATTAGATCTCTAGACAAGTGGTTCTTAATTTCTTTTTATGATCACAGATCTCTTGAGACTTAAAGAAAACTATGGATCCCATTCCCAGAAAAATACGAGTCCATTTTTTGAAAATGGACATGATAGTTGGTGGTGTCCTATGTGTGGAAGGTAACAAAAAAAAACCAGACAAGGAGGGATACCAGAGCTTATGCAGGTACAGTCCTTGTATTATTTTTTCTAAATAGATTCATTAGTGCCTGAATAAAGCTTATGCTTTTCAAACAAGAGCAAAAAGGTTTGATTTTAAGCAATTTTGCGACTTGCGAGTCCTCCGATGTTTTGGCCTACAACTCCCTGAAATCCCAGCCAGTTTAGCAGTTTTTAGGATTTCTGGGAGTTGAAGGCTCTGAATTCATCTAAAATATAAAGCTCCCTCTTGGCCTGAATCTGTGTTACAAATCTTATTCTTGCCTCAACATGTTAGGGGCCCTGTGCAGCACATAGTAGTTCAGAAGCTATTAATGTTAAGTTTTCAATCTGCTCTTTGAAAACAGGATGGCCTTTTGGAAAAAGAAATAAAAACTCGAAAAGCCATGATAAATATATTGGGAAGAATTAATTAACCTGGGAGGCTGGGAAAGAAAAAAAATCTTTTACTTAACTTTCTGGAAGAAATTACTGTACAGGAATAGATTATTACCTTTGAGAGAGGGCACATAGTGACCTAGGAAAAATTATGGGCAATTGGTTCCAGTCTTCATATTCAGCTTTGATGACACCTTTTTAATCAGCTGTATCTGAGGGAGAGGTCGACCAATCCTCCATCTTTTCCAAGTTAATGAGGAAGGCATCAGATGAAGATAAAGGTTGGTTATCAAAGCACAGGATAAATTGCCTATAATAATAATAAGCTTGCACTGAAGCCACGAGTTAAATGATGTTTCAAGAGAAGGTGTTGTTTTTAATGAGCTGCCAGTACTGTGGAAAGAAATAAGAAAGCATGCTAGGATATGACATCTGTGTGTTTTTCAAGAAAGAGTGCACATTATGCTGAAAATAACCTTAGAAAGTGGGTGAGGTTATTATGCAGGTAAGTGGCAGTTACCTGCATAAGCAAGCATTTTCTTACTCTTAACCTAATTATTTGTAGGGATTCTGGACATACTATTTACTAGGCCTGGGTAGTTTCGTTCGGAATCGTCTTAATTCAGAATAAATTCAGATCAAATTTCTTTTCAAAGTGATTTGGGAACCTGGAAGTATCCTTGCCATTTTGAAGCTTTTCCCACCATTTCTCTTACAAATCTGTGAGTCTGAAATTATTTAGCTTTTCAAACCAGTGTGGATGGATTCCCTTCATTTCCTTTCCCTCCCATGTCAGACCTGGGAGGAGAGCCATGTTTAACCCAGTTTGGATGTGGATGTCCTTCTCTCCTGCATCAGACCTGGGGTGAGAGCTGTGTTCAACCTAGTTTGGATGCATATTTCTTCCCTTTGCTTCTTCCCCCTTCTGGAATAAAACAACTATTTTCAATGTAAAGACCACCCAATGAAACAGGAAATAACACTTTGAAACCATTAACAAAGGATTCGGAAGTCTCGGAAGTTTTGAACAGTTTTGAACTATTTTTTCTGTGAAAATCGGAATTGACTTTAGATCCGAACCACCGGTGCTCCCTAAATCTGAAACGAGTTTTGAACCATTTTTTAAATCAAACAGGCCTACTATTTACAAAAGGTAGCAGTTTTATCTCTATCAACAAAGTTCTAATAATGCTAATCATGTTCCTATAAACTAAACATGACATGTTCTCAAGGATATGTACTATGAGCAATAGACAGAGATAATAGTCACCAGATAATGTAACATGAAGATTCAGAATCTGTTGTTATTCTGACTTTGATGCATCCACAATTATCCCCACATACATCTTTCTAAGAACTGACACATCAAATGAGTTAGCAGTATACAGTCAACCAGTCAACACAGTAAAACTCTTTATAGCATAGTGTGTATTTTATCAGCTGGTTTAATGGGGAAAAAATGACTTATGGCATTCACCACATTTTGTTGTGGGGGTTAGTGTTATCAGTGATTTTCCTCATTGTTCCAATTGGTGGTTAACAAAATTGGTTATAGCCAGAGAAGGAAAAGGGAGAGGAGAGAGGAGGTGAATTTCAGTTAGGAAAAGCTGACAAATATGAAAGTAATCTTAAAATATTTGGGTCTATTCCAAACAGGGTCTGACTCCATTCATAACTGCTGGCAACACTTTGGATTTAGTTCTGAACAGTGTAATTGTGTTCTTGAAGGAATCGTATTGCTATGGACAGATCACTATAATATCAGTTCTAGATTCACTGGAACGCTGGGCCTCTGCAGGAATAAGCGACCAACTAGAATGGTCAATCTAAGGAGTCTGAAGGATTTTGACAGTTTCCTGATGGTTTGAGGGGTTTTTTCCTGTTCCCTCTGTAAACAATTGTCTTAGCTTCCTGGTGAATATCTGAAAAAGAAAATGGACAGTGTAACAGGCCTTTCAAAGTTGTTTTGCCACATTTAAGCTTTTATTGTGCTAATAGACGTGTATTGCATTGAAGCATGTTATTAAATAAATGCATGTTAGCCCCGAGCCAGCCTCCTTAGACCCCTCCCACACAGCTGAATACAACACCACATTATCTGATTTGATATTCCAATTCAAAGCAGATATTGTGAGTTGTTCTGCCTTGATATTCTGGGTTGTATGGCTGTGTGGAAGGGCCCTTATAAACAAAGATAAGATGTAGGTAAATGAGCAGCTCATAATAACAAGCCTGATAGTGTAAGTTCACTGGTTTAATACACATCTCCTCAAGTATATTCAAAAGGGGGAGATAGTCCTTAGCTTGACTCTTTTTGAATGATGAGAATTACTACTGAATCCCCGGGAGATGTTGTTGTAAGACAAAATCACGATCTGTCATCTGCAAAAGGCCACCTTGGATCTGCACGCATCATTCGAAAATACACCATACAGTCCTAGATGCTTGGGAAGTGTTCGACTTGTGATTTTGTGATATGAAATCCAGCACATAGATCTCATTTGCTGTGACATACTGTGTTTTTGCATCAGTAAAATAATATTTATTTATTTATTCATTCATTTGTAGGCCACCTTATCTCCCCGAAGGAACTCAGGGTGGTTTCCAACATATATGGCAAACACTCTGTGCCAAACGAGAAGACAAACAAATTACATCAAAACAAAACACATCATTCTATATCATTCTAATAGAGTTGTAAGCTTTTAAAAAATGTGTCCAGACAGATTCAGGGTCTATGTAAACTGTCACTGAAAGCAGCATATTTATCTATGCTACCAGAATAAATACTGTATTAGTAGAATGCTCTAACTTGGTTTTCTGATTATTTATTGTTAGAACAAGGATTAAGAGTACTTAAATGAGATAGAGATGTTGAACGGACTATTGGGTGGAACTGGACTTTGTAACCTTCAAAATGTAGGTGACTAACATGGCAATGCCCATAAAATCCCAACTGATTTAGACTGATGAGTCTAAGTCAAATAACTTTCTGTCTTCTACAACATATGGGGTAGAGGAACCAGGTCAACAAGGCAGTAAACATTTTTATGTAGTTGAACAAAATCAGTCCTTTGGTTCTCTAAAGAGCTGGCAATGATTAAACAAGTTAGACAATGACTAGAGCTGAGATGAGCAACTTCAGAATATCCCAGACCCTCTAGATCTAGAACCACATAAACTATTGAAAATAATGATAACAGTAACAACTTATTTTATAAGGCTAGAGTTCTCTCTGGCTGAACCTGTTGCTACATGCACACTGTTCTTCACTTAATATCTACAGCTGCGAGATTCAACCAGTTTAATCCAAATTGATCTATATTTTCTGCTTTGAAATAAGAAAAAAAATCATTTGAGCATTTGAGTTTTTCACTTGTCTGCAATATTAATTTCAGAAATAGAAGACCATAAGATTTTAAAATTTGAAATGTTTAAACTGCAAAGGAAATCAGTGCAGTTCACACAATGTTTTATACTATGTCTACTTCTTGCTGGGACTTTTTATTTTTTTAAAAACAGAAATGAAAGGATTTTTTTTCATTTTTAATGTCACATTTGGCTGAATATCTTGTCATGGAAAGAAACCAAAGGAAAACAGATGGATGGATGAAGTAGTTCTTGGACAGTATAATTTTGAAGTGTGTTCTGGATTTCCTATTCTCACATAAGGTCTTGATGATCAGACTTTGGACACATTTACAAGACGATCACATTAAAAAATGTTCCACTTGCTGAAATGTGAAATGTACACACCTACCATTTCCGTTCTTTTTTATAATTTCAGAAAATTAAGGGAGTGGAAGCACAATTTATGGAACTCTGAAACCTCCCTTTCAAACTATTTCTAATGGACCCTAGCTGGTCAGTAACCAGTCCTAGCTAAATGTGACAACACAATCACATAACTTTATATTTAACAGAAACAGTTGATTGTTCAATTGCAATGCTACTCATCAGTAGTAATGAAACATAAGTGAGAAAAATTGTGATGCCTTTCCAAGGACCTAATCACACTAGAGATCGAATCCACTGAAAATCTGGTTTCTGCCTTCAGAATTCTGGGGTTTGTAGTTTAGGGAGGAGCCTTTAACAGCCTTACTAAACTACAAACCCCAGAATTCTGCAGGAGGTAGAAACCGGATTTTAAGTGGCCTAATTCTCTAGTGTGAAGTGGCAAGAAAGCAAACACTCATATGAACCTTTGATGAATTTTACCCCAGACTGAGAGTATTTAGAGTGCTTGTCTAGTAAGAACCAAACTAATAGCCTCTGCAGACATGGATCAGACAAAATTAGTTCATATTTTAAGTAAACTTTGGACTCCAGGCAATGAATTGATAGGAATAGAAGATGGGGTGCTAGTAGATGATTATCAAGGTCTACTTGATAATCATGCTAGGGGAAAATAAATATGAGCTTTTTATCACCATTGCATTCCTGAGCTGTTATCAATTGTGATTGACTAGTTACACTCTAGAATAGGGATACACATATTTACTTCCTTTCTTCTCAGATGCAAGAAGACATTTCAAAAACCTGACTCCTCGCTGACTGGGCTTACCAAAGTTTGAGAACACTTTTCCATTTTTTTCCATTTATCCCCCCCACACACACACACACACATTTTGGGACAAAAAATTATCTCAGCACAATGCCAACACCAAAATACTATTACACAAACCCCGAGATTCGTGCAGAAACAAAAAGTCAAGTATTGCAAAAGTTCTGATTACTTCTTTCCTTGATGTGAACTCTCAACAGCCTTTCTCACTGAGGTGATTAATAGGATCCTCTGGTGGCCCACTATGGTTTAAAATTCTGAATCAGTGGAATTTATCTATGTGTTGATTTACACATAAATAACAGTTGATTGGGAGTAACTAATGAAATGCCAACTTATAACAGTTTACAAGACCTTTCTATGGATCAATTTGCTGACCTCCATTCTGACATGAACACTTAGCCAATATTGCTTGTTATACTATTATGGATATTTTTGAGTTTGTGCAATCAGAGGTTGTGGACATGAATGCTGGATGAGTGACAAGCAATGGCTGTGGGCCCATCACCTTATAAAAGATGAATCACCACATGAAATACTGTCTTTGAAAATGAATTCCTTGGTGGAAACATTAGAAAAAGAAAGGCTAATTATTTATTTATGGATGGACTAAATTGGGGCTAATAAGTTGAAGGTAAATCCAGACAAAACAGATATACTCCTGGTCAGTTGGAAGGCAGATCAGGGTGTGGGATTAAAGCCTGTGTTGGATGGGGTCACACTCCCCCTGAAGACATAGGTTCACAGTCTGGGGGTGATCCCCAGGTGTCAGCGGTGGCCAGGAGTGCCTTTGCACATTAAAACTTGTAAGCCAGCTGTGCCCATACCTTGAGATGCCAGATCTGGCCATGGTAATCCACACCTTGGTAACTTCCCATGTGGACTACAACGTGGGGCTGCCTTTGAAGATAGTTAGGAAGCTGCAACTAGTTCAGAGATCAGCAGCCATACAAGAAGAGAACCACTCTCATTTTACGGGAGCTTCACTGGCTGCCTGTTTGCTTTTGGGCTAAATACAAAGTGCTGGTTATTACTTATAAAGCCCTAAATGGTTTGGGCCCAGACAATTTGAAAAACTGCATCTCTCACTTCAAACCAGAATGAGCACTGTGGTTAGCAGAGGAGATACTGCTCTTGGTCCCATCCTCGTCTCAAGTGCAGTTGGTGAGAGGGGGCTGCTTCCTGCCCCTGGAACTCCCTCCCTAAAGAACTAACCCCCCTCTCCTCTCCTTTAAAAGGTTTTAAAGACCTACTTGTGCAATCTGTTTTATGGACAGGAGGGGGATTAGCATACCTTACACACATCCTCGTCTTGACATTGGACACCTACTTTGGCCCGCCGATGTGATATACAGTTAATTTTCAGTTGTTAATGAGTTATTTTGAGCTTATTTTATTTCATGTTTTGTCTAAATTGTTGTTTGTCTGTTTGTGGCATTGAATGTTTGCCATTTTTTATTCTTTGGAAAACGTCCTGAGTCCCTTTGAGGAGAGAGGGAGGGTTATATTTATTATATTTATTATATATTTATATTTTTTTAGCCAAAAATGCTCACAGTTAATTTAATTAATTTAGAGTTTTCTGTCTTCAGTCTTACATTCTAAATAAAAAAAATGAAGTGGCGATGGGGAGAGGATTAACTTAATCAAATGCTGGCTCCCTTCTTGATCTATAATGGGAAATGGAATCTGGAGGGAAGGTTATGCAGTTCCTGGTGGGGTCCAGGTACAATGAAGATTAAATGGTTGTCACTAACATTAATAACAAATTAGTGATACTTCCTTGTAGAAGTATTTACTGTTATTGGCTGTTTTATAATTTGTTGCATTGCAACCTGGCACTGAAACATATTTGACTACTGACATTCTAAATGACTTGATGTACTGAAGGTACAAATATATATTTTTATTGTGGAATAAAAGTTACATAAAAACAAATGGTATTTTTTTTGGTTGCACTAGTACTGATGAAAGCATCCTTGGCAGTATTTATAGCTTGGGAAGTGTTTATATATCAGGTGATAACAATGATGGTAGAAAGAGTGGATATTTCTGCAAATCACAGTAATTTATTGAAATTATATTAATTATAAATTTGAAATGTTAACTCTCAAAACAAGTTGGGGCGGGGGGTGGGGTGGGGGTGTTACAACAAATGGAATAAAGGTTGTCGTTATTGACTCTAGGTGCATATTTTGTTTTCAGCACTCCGAAGTGCTCTTTTTGTCATTTTAATCTCACCACCACCATTGACTACAATTCATGTTATGATTCCTATCTAGGGATGGTGGGAGACCAAAACATCTGAAAACTGGAATTGGATAGGAAGCACATCCTTCTTGGATTTTCTAGGTTTCTCATTTGTTTTTGATTCTATTGACTTTCAATATTTCTGGTCAATTTCATACATAGCTTAAAACAGAGAAGCATTAACTTGGTCGTGCTAAACAATTCCAGCCTGGAAGGATTGTGGAAATACTTTAAGTATAGTTGTTCCACAGCAACTGCTGTGCAAACTGATATCTGCAATTCTACATTCAAATAACTAACCAGTGCTTTGTGCATAGATGACAAAACATGATCACATGAACTTGATTGCTTCCCCTTTCCCATACCTATCATTTAACAAGATGAATGGATAATGAGAATATAAGGCACATAATACATTTAGAACTGCATAAAACATGGAAAGGGGAAATAATGAAATCAGTTCCATGAGCAGATTCTAATTGCTATGTTCCCAAGAACATTGTCATGTTGATTGAAAACTTGGAGAACATCATAAACAAAATATAATGATAAAAAGCTGAGGAAAGATGACCAGTGAAATGCTGGAAGAATCAGTGTAAGCTTGTGTAATATTAAAAGAGGGACAACTGAACAGCATATTAAATGATGTAGTCTCAAACAGAAAAAGCATTCTTTAAACTAAAAAAAGTTATTGTTGAAGCTACAGCACAAGAAGAACAGATTTGGGGTACAATTGACCCTCACCGATAACTATTCAAAACATGGACCACTGATTTCTTGACTTTCATTTCTGTCCCAGTTAAGTTACATAGAACTTCACAAATAAACTTCTGTGCTGGATGTACTTCTAGCATGGGCAGAAAAGCCCAAGTGAGCATAGCCAATGCAGACTGATTACGCTTTTTCTGGAAATCCAAAATCTGAAATGCTCTATACTCCAAAATTGTACACGACATCTTTCCTTTCTAATGATTCAAACCCAAAGTGCAAAACACTTCTGGTCTCAATTATTTCAGATAAGAAATTTTGAGAAGAGTATTCAAAAACATCTGTAGGGATATATTTCTGAATGTTCAGTCCTGCCCCTCTCTTTTTAGGTGGGGTCTCCCTCTCCCTCCATCCTAATATGCATTCAGTCTTTCACTCTGTTTGCTCTCCTCCCAAACTCTTTATGTTGGAGGATTTCCCTCTTGAAACTGTAAATGAATTTGGGGGGCCTGCAGGGAAACCACCACAGTGCCTTAGAGGTTTTGCAAAAAAAGTCCCAAGCTGTCCCTTCTATTTAGGGAAGGCTTAGTATCTAATAGCTCAAGATGTTATGCCATACCTTTGGCAGATTTCAATGAAATTATATCAAGGCTTTGGCACTACTACTATAGTGAGAAGCAGTCAGCTTTTAAAAATGCTGGTGGCCCATAGAAAAACTCCATACCTCAATCCTCAATCTTTCTGCATGTAATGTACCGAGGCTCCTTCTACACTGACTATATATAACGCAGTTGGAACCTGACTTGAGTTGCTGGTGACCACAAAAAGAACACAAGTAATGTGCAGTGCAGCTCACATCTAAGGGTATATAACACATTTCAAAAAGTCTCAGGAAAGACAGAATTCAGCCAAAAAATGCACTGCAGTAGGTGCCAGTGTATCCCAGGGTGAAATCTGTTCCGCAAAATATAGACCATATTGTAGTAACCTGCCCCTGCTGAATCACAGTAAAGAGTTCAGAACAAGGGAAAACATGTCACTTGCTTTTCTTTCTTCCAGTATGGCATGTACAGTACTGATTAATCCTCTGCTGCCCAGCTTTTACAGCTGCTTTTAAAATGCTCCTATTTTATTCCTTTGTCTTCAGCAAACTTTAGTTGCTGGAACGGAGTACAAAGTGCAAAGTAGCTATCACTCTATGGACCTCATCATCTACTGACTCCCCCCCCCCCATTTCTACACTTTTGAGTTATTTTAAAGATGGGGTCCCATGTAGCCTATCAAATGAAATAAGAGAGCTTCCACCTTTTCCTCATAGGACTCTGCCTTTAAAATGTCTCTAAATTGCAGAAACTGAGTTTTTTGGAGTCAGGGAGCAATCAACTCCAGAACTCTCCATTTGCATACAAATGACTAAAGGCTCTTATTTTAAGGTGGGATGGGGACTGTTGGATTTCTCAATTTTATATCATTTTGGTAACATGAAAGTGAAGGCATTCTTGTGAATGGACTTGAAATGTGCCTCGATGTTCCTTTTGTCAACACAGATAATCTTGCATGCAACTTTAACAATAATTTCTTTCATTTTTTTGTCTTCAGGTAGCATTTGATTTTGATATATTGCTACTTTGCTGTACCAATATTTTTCCTTTTCGTATACCTGGGATTTCCCAATTTAGACATAGTGCTTCAACCGTAGGAGGCAGCAATCAGATTTAAAGTGGATCCATTCTCAATCAGTCAAAACTTTATTATGGTCACTGACCAGCACAAAGCGGACACAAGCGCCCTGGGAGAGGAAGGGCAACTCCCCAGTAAAGCAGTTCTTTAAAATTCACTCTCTAGTGTGATAAGGGCCAGAGGTTCTCATCACACTAGCATGTTACTATTCCTTTCCAATTTTTCTTTAAAAAAATGGAAAAAGGAAAAGTGTACTTTTTCATGGTCCTTGAAGCAGTAACCACCAGTATTCCGTAGGACTTTAATTTTGATTTTGGACTTTCACAATTGCAAAGTTTCCCTTTTTTATAGAAAGAAGGCAGTATGGACAGAAACAACACTTCCCCATATGCTAACTCAGTAAATGGGGGATTTGTCTAGAAATGGACAGAATCCATCATATTTGATGGGGATGAATAAATTATCAATTTTTCATAAGAATTGAAAGAATGGAAAGACGTGTAATGCTACATTTAGTAGACTGTTGCCTCCACTTTCTACCCCAAATAGGGTGAGGTCCTCAATTACCTCAGTAGGAAAGAGATGATGGAAAGGAATGGGATCTTGCCATTCCCAACAGGTCCTGGTAAAAGCTTCAAGTGGAGTGTTTGGGAGATGGAACTGCAAAACTGTTGTAGAATAGGTGCACCTATCATTCTTTTCAGTGGAAAAGAATGGAAACCTGTCATCAGTCATAACTATAACATAACAGCAACTGTAGGTTTGTAGATTTCCTATGTTGAAGGTGAGCTAGAGGAAACTAATTAATGAAAGGACAAAAAAATTGAAGTGTTTTGAAGCAATGAAGAAAAACAACAGTGAAATTGTGCTTGAGGAAAATGCAACTCAGTATGAGAACACAGAGGGAACTAATCAGAATAAAGATCTATGAGTAAAAGAGACAAACAGTGACCAAAGAAAATTTTGAAGTTGGATTAATTTGTATCAGGTTTCTGGAAAGAACAGTTTGATCTGGGAACTAGAAACAATAGCAATTAGACGTTCAAACATATGCAGTATGTTACCAGCATGACAGTTGTTTTGGAGCTGATATCACTTAAGAAGAAACATTTTGCTACTGCCCATTTTTTTCAATCCATTTTAATTAGGATTTACCAGAATAGAACATGCATACATGTTTTGGTTTAAACAAGCTTAATCAGATCTTTTTAAAGGTCAGAAAAGCTGACCACCATCTCTTCCATTTTCACAATTTTAGTTATTTTCCCCAAATTATGTTGTTTATTTTCTGAACAATGTTCATGGCTGTCTACTATGTGCCTAGACAGGAAATACATTTAGGTTAAATGATAGGTTACATTCACAGTTATTCAAAAAGAAATCAGAATTGGATTGACTTCTTTGGATAGGACATGACGTGTAACTCAGAAATCTCCAAGAAATGGCTGTACAGATATATTTTTGCTGTAAGGAGTCCTGGCATATGGAAGGCAAGATGACCTGTGGTATTTCTTCTATCTCTGTGGAACTTTTGGGACTTCAGAGGAAGGATATGGAATGGTTTCAGTCTAGTCACTTATCCATTATATCACTTTGAACACCAATGATAAGAAAAATATATCTACCAAATGTCTGCAGCTGTAAAAGGCCATTGCTGACAATCATAAAGCACAAAGGATTATAAGGACTTAAACTGTATCCCAGTGTATATTTATCATAGTGAAGCCAGATGGTAAATGTAGAGTGATAAACAAGTACTCCAGCCAGCCCTATCTTATTTCAGAATACTCCATTCTGTTTGTTGTCCCCTGCAGTTTTCCCTTCTGTATCAAATAGACACTCAGCTAGGGGCGTAAAGACATTTCACCAGTGTCTTTTCTGTTGTTGAGACAAGCTATTTCAGCACAGTGAGGCAGCCTGTTAACAGTCCTCAAGTCCCTGCAAGAATTCTTGCCTTCATTGTGAGAGAGTCAGCAAGTGCTATTTTAGTATTGTGCATTGTGAAAGAATGCCTCTAGTACTAACTGTGCATATGCCCTCACTGAGTCCTGTAAGTATGACATAAAATAAAAAATATATAGTGTTAGAAAGGATTGCAAGGGTCATCAAGTCTAACCCCCTGCCACAAAGCTAAAGTGCTCGACGTATTTCCATATAAGACCTTTAAAGAAGGATGGTCCAACACTCTCCAAGGCAGTCTTTTCCATTGTCAAACAACTTTTACTCTCAAGGATGTTCTTCTTAAGGCTTAGGTGGTATTTTTAAATTATAACATGAATAATCCATTGGGTCATGCTCTAATTTCTGAAGCAGAAGAAAACACCCAATCATCTACATCAAATGCTTCAGATAGTATGTCACCTCTCAAGTTTATCTCTTCAGTGCTGTCCTGCCCATTTGTGTGATTGTTCTTCACAGAATTTAGTTTAGAGATCTTTGATCACCTTGTCAATTTCCATCTTGACTTGTGGTTTTCAGAACCGAACACAGTATTTCACATGATTGAACAGGGTGGCACTATAACTTCCCTTGATCTGGACACTATATTCCTTATGATGCTGCTTATAAATATATTGGCCTTTTCCCATGAAACCACACTGTTGACATTTGATTAACTTGCAGCCTGTGTAGCCCTATTCAATTACATTAGTTACAAACCAGATGTCACCCATCCTATTTTTGTGAATTTCATTTTTCCTGCATAGATGTAGGATTAGCATTTATCCCTGTTGAGATCCATTTTGTTAGTATTTTTACTATTACTCATCTTGTTTTCATTCAGTTTTCTTCATAAACTTGGATTTCTTATCAATTACCACTTTCTTTTCTCAGCTTTATCTAATATTTGAAGGAACTGATGCAATTTGAACTCTTTTGTTTCATCTATCGCCCAAACTCTTGCCAGACTTCACCAGGGCAAGACATCATAATACAACCAATTAAAATTCAGGGCTTTAAGAGGAACATTTTCTCTTTCGTTCAGCTTCTTATGAGAAAACCGTCCATCCCAATGTTGCACATAGGACACATCTGCACTGACCATTTAGGTCAGCTTGAAATCAGTATTGAAATCAATATTGAAACGATTTCACTGTGCAAATGATTAGATTATAAACCCTGAAACCAGTTCAAGGCCTGGATGGTGATTACATATGCTTAGAAACTGGCCTCAAACCCATTCCAGGATCCATGGTATTCACAACTTGACAGCTTCACAATGGGATTTTGTTGTGTGTGTGAGAGAGATTTTTAAAAGAGGTAAAATTCACCAACCCAATAACTGGTTAAGAAAGAAAATGAGATGGAAAACACAGCAAAGGTTTGTATGCAAGAAGGGAGATGGAAAGAGGTTTGGGAGAGGCAATCACTAAGCTTTAAACTGTAGACAGATAGTTAAAGAATACAAATTAAAAGAGCAAGATGGAGTGGAATTAAAAAATAGACTTCCTTGGAGCTTTATAATGTCGGGTTGCATAACGGAGATCATTTGCCTAATGGTTTAACTTGACATTCATAGTTCTGTTTCAGGCGCTGGAGTTTTAATCAGTCCTTAGTGAAATTTAAACATTCTTATGTGGTCCACAGTGCGGCAGCTGATTGTTCATCCTTTACAATACAACATGATCTCCATATGTTAACTCTCGGTTTTTTCAAGGACTTCTTATTGCCTTTGCAACAGGAAAGTGCTACAGAAGGAAGAGAGGCAGACAAATCTAAGTATGTGGACTTTAATAATGAGCTGAGTTTTTATTACTGTTATTGCTATTTTATTGCTATTATTATTAGTTTCACAGCCTATCAGATGTTACCAATACATTCAGATGTTCACACTAGCAAAGAATCCATTCTATTAAATAATCTAGGAAACAGGGAGTTATCACTGTCTAGATTCAGTAGAATTAGTCACACACACACACACACACACACACACACACACATCACCACTTTTCCATATTATGCAGGGTCTGCAGACTTGTGATAGATGGCATATCCAGAAAGCAATGTGAAGTATTGGCAATAAATTACTGGAGCACATAGGGGCCCAAATGACAGACAGAAAAGCTTAGGGAAGTCAGAAAATCTCTTTTCAGATGCTGAAGCAGATCCCTTCTCTTAAGGTTCCCCATTCATTTCTGTCATTTCCAGTTCTACCCAATTCTGAACATTTCAAAATGATTTGAATACAGATGATATTGCATCTTTCACTCTCATACCTTATTGTGTAATCATCATGCTGACAAAAAAAAAATTGCAATTTTTGTAATATGAACTCTTCCAGATAGGAAATGTGATGGAAGATAGTGGTATTTGTTGTGTTTTTACCCCTTAGCTATTGAGATCATATTCCAAATTATTTCATACCTATTCAAATGGTGAGGGAAACATTTGTTTGTCAAATAGCATCAAAGAGTAGGAAGGGACAACAAGGGTCATCCAGTCCAAACCCTTGCCATGCAGGGACACACAATCAATGGTTCTGACAATCAGTGTGAAACATGTCTGATTTCTCAATTTATCTCTATTGTGAAGGTGTTTCTCTCCTCAATACACATTCCCTTTGCCCTTGAGAACTTGTCTCTGGCCTTTTATGGAAAAGGGTGTAGTTGCCTCAGCTACTATTAAAGAAGACCTAACTTGACCCAACCATATGTAACAATTACAGACCAATTTCCAACCTCCAAGGTTCTGGAGCGGGTGGTTGCCACACAGCTTCAGGGATTCCTCAATTACACCAATTATCTGGATTGTTGCGCTTTTGGAGAGTAACCATACAACCACACACTGTTGCTCCCTGTGACGACTTCGGATGCACCCAATATTCAAATCACTGCCACCAACCTAATTACTCTAATTAGGATTTTAAAAATTAACTAAGATGTTCAGTAGGCTCCTAACTAAATAAAAAGCTGTGAGGAAACCGTGAGGAAATACGATGGAGACGGAGGTAACAGTTAAATTAAATGTATTTATTAACTTTTACAAACAAACGAGGCACAGAGCTTGATGGTTAACTACTAACAAGGCAACGAGCGTACGGTTATTCACTTTGAGGTAACGAGCGTATGGTTAAACAATTAATGGCAAAAGCGTGTGGTTTCCAAAAGATCTAAGTGTGCTGGAGCATATGGTTACAAACAGAGATTTCTTTAAATCTTAGATCTTAAAACCAGCAATTCCAGTCAGTGCTGAGTCGTGACTGAAATAGCCCTGTTCCACTAAATGCAACTAGTGCGAACAGTTTGTTTCAACCAGGAACTTCCTCCAAGACAGTTTCCTGAGTCTTGCTTCTGAATGGGGCTAAAAGACTCATGCTAGCTTCCCCCAGCCTAAGAGCCCACCTTTCTCTGAAACAAGAGACTCCAACGTTTTTGTTTCTACAGTACTCTACCCTTCTAAGTGGCCCCCTGAATCCTATGCTGTCCCTAAGACCTGTCAGCTTAGCTGACCCCTTAGTACAGATAATTCCTAGGTGATCCACTAAAGAATAGACTGTTTCAGATTCACCTCAGAGGCTAGGATGTTGCTTATCCAAAAGCCTCTTCAAGACTGCTAAGGCTGAGATGTTTCTCAATCACAGCCTAGCACAGGACACACGAGGCTCAGATGCTTCTCATCTGAAGCCTCTCACAAGACTCCACTATTCCTGTCAGGAATCCTCCCTCCTACAAAGCTAGACTCCTCCCCCTAGGGCTCTCAGCCAATTACTTGGGAGAGTCTGTATCCATACAGAAGAGCGGCTAGACCACTCCCCCTTTCTCTGGCAACTCCCTCACTCTAATGTCTGCTCTGCTGAACTCCCTTCCCAAGATGGATGCCAGCTATTTCCACCAGGGAGCCAAACTGCAAAACAGGCCCCGGCCTACCTAGAATGGGTGAGTCCTTGCACTCCCCCTCAACGTTTTTGTTTCTACAGTACATTTCCCCTGCCTTTATGAAGGCTTGTTTTGTATGACCCAATTTTTTTGAACTTCTCCCTTACAAATAATCTATTCCATTCCTATCTCACCCTGAGTTTTTAGTATTTTATCTTGTACATGCGGCCCGCTCATTGTCATTTTGATTTTAAATGATTTTGTATTGTATTTTATATTGCTTCCTGTATTCATATGTTTTATGTATTTTACTGTGTTGGTTGCTTGTGTTTTGGTTTTTATTTTATTGTTGTATGTTGCTGGGCTTGGACTCATGTAAGCCACTCCGAGTCCCCACTGGGGAGATGTTGGCGAGGTATAAATAAAGTTGATTATTACAGCTCCCATAGCATTGAACAAGTGACACCAAATTGCATTAATTCTACAGTGTAGATGAAGTCCAAATAAATTCTGCTCATTTTGGTCAAAAAATGGAAAAGTATATACTAACTGAAAAAGCAAAAGTTAACCTGGAGATGAAAAAGAAACCCACACGCACACACACCCCCCCGTTGGGTAGCTGATATGAGAGACTCCAGTAGATAATGACATTATAACTGCTTATCATGTGGGTTCAGTGATTTATAAATGTTATCTAATATTTGTCCTAAAAACAAATGAATGAATGAATTGAGCCGAACACTACATGAACCACTCTCCCTTTCTCTCTCACACACGTTCCTCATAAACACTCTTCTACCGGTATGTCTACTATTGCATACAAACCCATAGTATTGATTTGCAATAAAGTTCCTCCCCCACCTCAACCCAATACTAGGTCAAGAGTCTTGGAAATGAGTCTTGTTTTGTATGTGCATGTTCTGGCAATTCCAAACCAATCTTTCTTATCTGATGGTTCTTTTGTTTCTCTCCACCCTCTGCCTGCTTTTGCAACTTGAAGTGTAAGCTCTTTTTATCAGGAACTTTCAGATCTTTCCTTAGCCTGAATATTCTGAAGGGGAGCTCCTTTCAAAGAAGCCTCCTTTCCTTCTCTTGGGCTGGGTCCCAAGGGGTAGTGAGCTCCTAAACCTTAGCAATATTGTGGCAGGTGACAGGTAACAAAGAATTTGAAAGAGCTGAGAAATTATACACCGGTGCTCTCTTATTTACTGAGGAACAGTTATCAGACTGACAATGAATGGTGTAGAAGGATGGTACAGAAGAGACTCTGCATTTTATGGAATCTTGTAACTGTTTACCAGGCTCTTGGGTTTGAAGAAAGAAAGATAAGAAAGTGTATCAGAGACCAGCTACTTTTTATTGGCTCCATTAAGGAGAAAAAACGCATCTTAAAGAAGACTTGTGGTTTTGTTCCAAGTTGGATGAGTGTTCTCTCTAACATCTAGTTAAAGTTCAGTTTTAATCTTCAGAACCTAAAATGTATATTGTTATATTATCTCTTTCTTTCTTTCTTTGTCTTAATTTTCTCTTTCTCATATTTTCTCATTTATTTATTTTATATTTTGGTGTGTGTGAGAGAGGAAAGAAACATTAGAAAGCAATGGAAAATACTTTGTTATTTCCTGTAAGAAAAACTTCAAAAACACTTTGATATTGCAAAGTATGCAAATGTGTCATTTTAGAGGTATAATTTATCATTTAATTTTAGTTCAAACACAAGAAACTCTTCTCTGCTTGTTGGTGGATACTGTATGGACATATATATGTACATCCCACCCTCATTTTAATACAAAAGTAACCAAATGTGTTAAATAGTGGAATATATAACAATGGATTTGTAGGTAGTAGGTAAAGGTAATGCTTTTTATTGTGAGCCACCATATGGAAAGAAAAAGCAGGATATAAAGAAACATAAATAACAACAACAACTGTATGGATTGTATTACTGCAAAGCAAATTGTTTGACACTTAACTGCTTTGTGTTTAGGTTTACTTTCGGAATTTACACGTTTATCATTGTTATATTTCCAATTTTCCAAATCATGCGATGAAGTTTGCAAATCAAAAACTGCTTATATGATAAATGTCCCTAGAAGTATACATTCTAGAACAACATTTGTATAAAACTACATTTTACTAGGTACAATTTCTGGCGATCATGCCACACATTAGAAATGCAGACTTTTTAAAAACAAAATTGAAACTGATGTAGAGATAAGACTTAACAAATTTAATGTAAAAAATGTGATTCTAGGTGGAATCCAGCTTGACAATTTCAAGCATCCTTAGCTAGCTTTTAAATTTGGTGTTATTATTTGAGAGTGTTGTTTGTTTCCTTACTTGCTTATTTGTTGAGAAGGAGAAAGATCTTGAGACCTTTTATTCTGGCCACCATGACAAACACATTATATATTGTGGCCCATTAGGCCCATGGCAAAAGTTGCTTTTGTATGTCCAAACAGACAGAAGGGCAAAGAAAAATAATCAGTTCTGATGGGTCACCATTCTGTGATGTTGATCAACTATGTATTGCTTGATGGGTTTAGGATTGTCAGATTAGGGCACCCTTAACTTTAATATTGAACATCATTACACAGGAGGATGTACCATAAACCTCCATCAAACCATACAAAAGTTCCAGTAGAATATGGATGTTGATAGAATATTGGTGTTGATAAGATTATCAGGAAGCCTAGATACAAAGAACATCTGATTATGGGAAATAAATTCGCACACTCTACACTCTTCGGATAGATAGCCTGGCAGTTAAGTGACATACCTTCATTTTGTTAGCTTCAGCTAGGATTCCAATTCCAGCCTAAGCTTTGTTTTGTCGTTGGTGAGCTAACATGTAGTGACAGTTCTGTAGCAGTTACAGATTTAATCCCCAAAGAGTGAAAAGGAGCAAAAGAAGATAAAGTGCCTGCTGTATCTGTTGGTAAATGGCCTTCCCTCATTGGAAGAAGAATCACTTCTCTCTCTTTTCCCCTCTGGAAGGTTGGCAGTGATATACATTGATCCTTGTAGATGGATGTTAGAAAACTAACAAGTTCAGTATCTTGTTTTCTGAACACAGACAGAAGGGTCTACAAAGTAAAACAATACAGGAATACTTCGAAGACCAGTGACTCCCAATGTGATCTGAGTAAGTGTTAGCCCTCTATCAGAACAACAGGAAATGCCTCAGAAATAGGTACTGTATGCTATGGTTGTCACCATCTGGGTGCTTTTGACACAGTGGCACTTTGCTCCTTCCTTCTCTCCATGGTGATGAAAATTGCAGAAGTACTGCCTCAACTGACATAAAGAATGGAGAGGCAGAAGGGGGACAAAGTGCCAAGAAACAATAGCTGCTGAACTTGGTTGTAGCCACTTACCAAATTTCAGCAGCAAACCATGCTATTGTGAGATTGTACTCAACAATTATTTAAAACCTTCAAGGGTTAGGAGAAATGAGATGGGGAGATTGGAGGTTGCCCTTTTTCCACTCCAGTGCTCATACAAAGTGGGGCGGGCAATTGAATCCACTACTTTGTCCCTTGCTTTCATACATTGAGTAGCTCACTGCACTCACATTCATTGTTTCTCAGCACATTTCAGAAGTTAAAAATGGCTATGCAATAGGGATGGAATTAATAGTCAAAATATTCTCAAAATGGGTCAAAAACTAGTATCTCAAATGCCAGGAAACTCTGATTGGAGGAGTCCTAGGCTGCATCTACATCTACTGGATAAATCTGGAGCAAAAGGCAATGGAGTTGCACTGATACAACTGGGAGCATCCTTGGAGCCCTTTGGCCATTGTAGATTGCTTGAGTGTGCATCAGGGCTACTGCCACCACTGCTGCATCACCACCAGAAAGAAGCTCTCTCTTAGAGACTTGCTGGTAATGTCATGTTTCTGGTCACATTGAACAATACCAGAAATGTAACAAAAAATGTAGCATCATCAGCAAGCCATCAACATACAGTGATACAGCAGTTGACCTGTAGTTGGGTTAGACAGTGGATCAAGCAGATTCCAGCCCAATCCAGCTGTCTGTATCTCCAAAATTGTGGAATCACTGCAAAGCTTCCAGAAATTCTAGAGTAAATCCTGTGTTCTGTAGAGGTGGATTAATGGTTGGATGAAGTGGATTTACTGCCGTATGTCATGTGAATTCCCTGAGGCAGCTGAGTAGTGAGTCCACTTTTTTTGGACATATAGATAGATACTAGTACAGTCCTAGACAGGCAAGAATAATAATAGCTTGAGATTTACTCAGTGTGAAAGATGGTAAAATTATTAGATCAGGTAGTAACAAAAATATTTTTTCTTTTTTGATTGGTAAGGAAAAAAACAACAAGTACCAACCTAACATAATATAGATTAAAGCTTAACCTGCTACATGCACAGACCAGTGACACTTTTACTATAGACTGAACTATATTCCCATGTTGTCGCTCCTCCAGGACAGTGTGACATATATACTCACCTCATTGCTTAGGCTGAAGTACTAGAGTATATTATATGCTTAGCTCTACACTGAAAACTGGTTTCTCATAATCCTTCCTTCTGATCTTAAGGGAAACGGCTACTCTAAAAATGTCAAACTCCTCCTTTCTTCTTATACATAAACCAACAGGTACTATACTTCTATAGCAATCAATAGTTTCAAATCCTTCTGTGCAGAAAAGTATAAAGGATTTATTCTGACTATTGTACGAGACGATTGCCTCAAACTAATTTGTATAGACATTGGGTTCTCTCACAGGAGCGATGCACAGACAATCAATAATTAACTCTGTCAGATGGCTGGAGGCCAGAACCAATTATGCTGCAATGCAGACATCTTCAGACTCTTATAAATAAAAAGAAATTGTGGGGGGAAAGCAAATAAAAGCATTCTTTATGAACATGAAAAATAACCATTCTCTGTTCGGCAAGCTTTCACCTATGCTGGATTGTGTTGCTGATTGCAAATAATCAATAAAGTAAAACAAGAAAAGCGAGACAGGATGACATAAGCTGTATTTCATCTACTTCTATGGAACAGTGATCTTGTCATTAAATATTTCCTTTCCTCAAAAAGCTTTTTTCACCTTCACATATAACAGTAAATGATATAGATACCTGTTGGATGGTGACATGGCAGTCCCAAATATGAGAAATTCTTCATTCTTATTTTTTCATGGACTGTCCAAGTGGATCATGAAATACATAATCTTTGCTCTACACTTTTTTTATTACAAATGTTAAATTTCAATGTTAGTCCCACAGAAATAAGGTAATTGAATCAATACACTCCAGATTAAAAGGGGCAACCCAGTTTTAAATTATGTGCATTAACATTTTGGAAAGAATCAGCTAGACTATTGTTTACTTGATATTCAATAACCAGGTGCTACAACAACAAAGGCCTTTCCCAATGCCATCCCACAGAGTACTGTCTTACAAGTAGAATACAGAAGAAGATCCCTGCTGCATTCTCCTTCCTTTAGATTGACATACATAAAAGGAGAAGTGCCCCTTCAAATGTTGAGGGACCAAGCTATTTTGAGCTTTGAATATATTCCCCAGTGCTTTGAATCCAACTGGAAGCATATAGTCAAGATGCCATAGAGATGTCATTAGGAGTGTTACAGGTCTTCACTCTTCTCCAGTTTCTGCCACTTTTTGCCACCAAGGTCCTGAAAAGTAATACCAAGTAGAAAAAATGCATATATGTGCTGTCACCACAGCTTTAAAATGGAAGGGAGGGAGGGAGGATGGAATGAGTGATGAGGATGAATGATACATTGGCCACTGGGAGAGACTAAATCCCCTTCTACACTGCCATATAAAATTTAGATTATCTGATTTGAACTTGATTATATGGCACTGTAGATTCGGACAATCCAGTTCAAAGCTTTGATAATCTGTATTATATGGAAGTGAAGAAGAGGCATCAGAAGGTTCTTCAAGGAAAATCATCATTTTTAGCATGGCAACCTTTCCTATCCAGGATTATCTAATATTTTGCCATCTATCCAGGTCTTTATTAACCTCCCATGGTTATCTTAATATATACTATTATTTTATTAATTATCCATATTCCTAAATATTTATTTTTCCTTGTAACCTTGCATACTGAAACACTCTTCGGTTTATCAATATTATTTTTGAAATATTTTTAGTTATAAACATCAATTTATCTTTGTTTATTTTAAAACCCGCCACACTTCCATACTTGAAGCACCATATATGTGAGAGTAATATGTTCAATCCCTTCTTCCAAAATTGTATAACCTCCATGTGACGCCCCCATGGGGCTGATATTATATCTGCATTTGTATTTTGCTGCCCTACCTGTAAGGTCTTTGTTCTATTGTTGTTGCCCATGTGGTCACTCAGGGGTGGAGTTATGTCTTGGCTCCATACCTGACGTCATCACGTCTAACTCCTCCTCTTCCAGAGGTCACATGGGAGGCAGCATTTCCTCTCTGGCCTCATTCTAGAAATTCCAGAAATATCATCAAGCTACCATTGCTGTAACTCCCCTATCAGTGACACCAGAAGTCTCCCTTCCATTGTGTCTTTTTTTTCCTTTTAAAATTCCTACCCAATCTTGGGTTCATTACGCCATTGAAATCTCCCAACCAGATCATTTCACTCTCTCCATATTCTGCGAAGATGGCTATTAATTGCTTATAAAATATTTTGTCCATATTTGGTGCTCGGGTCAATAGGCATGACCTAGATAAGCAGCAGGCTTTAAGAATCCCTAAGGCCCCCTCTACACTACCATACAATCCAGATCATCAAAGCAGATAATCAACATTAGCAGCTTTGAAGTGGATTATATAAGTCTACACTGCCATATAATCCAGTTCAAATCAGATAATCTGGATTTTATATGGCAGTGTAGAAGGGCCTGTAGTGATCTCTTGGGTTTCTGGATTTCTGTTTGCTCCCAATCAGATGTTTTTAGGGGTGTCATGAAAGGTGAGGTGTTGTAGAAATGTAGAAGAGGCCTGAGTTTCAGCCACAGAAATGTAAAAAAACAAACAAACCATAATCCAAAAAGTAAAATATAGTCTAGTTCTGCTAAGGTGTACAAGAGAAAGCACAGTATGGTTGATGCAGCAACTAAGCTGGGATTTTTACACTCAAGAATAAGACTTCAAATGAACCACCTCCAGGAGCGTTTCAAAGTTCCATCAGCACTTATCCTTTCAAATTAGTTTCATTCCACATTAAACATCTCTGGAAACTTTCTGTAAATTTCACTAGTTTGGAATAAAAGGACTGACTGTATAGTCTCAGCACTGGCTTGTGGTGTTCCATTTCCCCAGCCACAACAAGAAAATAGCAGAATATTCACAGAACACAACAATAGCTTTAACTATTTCTTATTATTATATGCTAACCAGAGACAGGCTAAATATATGTTAGAAGTAGTCCTGCTCTGTAATCAGACAAACATATTCATTATGCTTTAGAGTTACAGTTTAAATTTATCTATCTCACCAGCAGGCATATAGTTTCCTTATCATAAATGCCCACTCAGATAGAGAAAGATAAAAAGGACTTCTTATGTTTCTTCTTTATAATTGATGGAATAGTAGACATCCTTATCAAATTTGTAAGTGACACCAAATTAGAAGGGGGAAACAATACCCCAGAAGACAGGGTGATAATTTAAAATGGCCTAAACAGATTATTTATTTATTTTAAAAAATTGTACCCCGACCTTCTCACCTCCAAGGAGGGACTCAGACTGGCTTACAGGAAAATTTAATGCTATACAAATTTAAAACATCTTAAAACAGCATATTTAAATACATAAAAACAGAGATACATAAAAACCACATTGCCATTAAAACCACATTCAATTCGGTCTATAAAAGTGGTCACCCATTTCACATTGAAATCAACCTCAGCTTATTCTGGGAAGGCCTCATTCCACATCCAAGTCTTCACTCGCCTCCTGAAGGACAACAGGGAGGGGGCAGATCTAACATCGCTTGGGAGGGAGTTCCACAGCTGAGGGGCCACAACAGGGAAGGCCCTGTCTCTCGTCCCCACCAGACATGCTTGTGAAGATTTGTAAACACGTTAATCCTCAGGAGAACATTTGGAGCCCATATAACAACAAAAAATTCAAAATACGGGTGAGCTCCTCTTGCGGCGTTAAGAACGTAATTTACTGTATTACTTGTAAGGATTGTGGCCACCTGTACGTTGGGGAGACAGCGAGAGAGCTCCGTGTGAGAATTACGGAGCATAAATCCAGATTTAAGAATCATAATGACACCTCCATTTTATACTCTCACTTCAAAATGATGCGCCATCATCATGAAGCTTTCACCGTCACTGTGTTAGACCGGGTTACTCAGAAACCGCATATTGATGTTAAAAAGTGGTTACTGCAGCTTGAACGGGATTGGATAATCCGCCTCAAATGTGAATCCCTACATGGGTTGAATGATAAGCTCACTTTAAGTGAATTGTTACTTTAATCACATCAGCTGTTTCTTATGATTGCTTTACTGTGAATCCGTCATCCGAATGCCTATATAATGTTGATTCTTGCACCTGTATTTGTCCTTGATCTGACCATTGGCGCTTAGCCTCTTATATACGAATGCTGTTATATTCTGTTATGTAGTGCCGATATTCCCGGTGGGTTTACTATGGAGCCATGTGCTGATTGATATTATATTGTATCATGGATCTTATATCCCTTAGCTACGACCCTGTGTTGCACTATTTGAGTCCCGGGTCGGGAAGAAGCCGCTTGACAGCAAAACGATACGGCGCTGGGATACCCCAAATCGTCAACCCTGGAATCCCCTCCGCACGGATTTTCCCTTTGCATCTTTCCGTCCGCCCTTTGCACTCTTTGATTTGGACTGATTTGTCCCCCGTTTTTGGGAAAGAGACTGGCCGCTTGGGCTGTATTATTTTTGCGGAGGTTCTTTCCTCTTTAGGACTCTCAAGCGTGAGTACGCGCTGGGGAAGTGTTCCCCTTTAAATGTATCTAAACTTTGCTAAGTTGTACGAACATAATATGTATTATGATATGTAAGTTGTATCAATGCATTTTGCTGATAATTATTTAATACAACTGCATTGGTTACTACGCATTGTATGCTCCATCCTTGGAGAAGTGTATACTAGTTAACCCCCACTTGTATTACATTGCTCGGAAACTAACTGGCAGCCCGTGGAGCTGGCGCAACAAGGGAGTTGTATGCTCTCTGTACCCCGCTCCTGTTAGTAACCTGGCTACCAAGCGTTGGACTAATTGCAGTTTCCGAACAGTCTTCAGAGGTAACCCCACATAGAAAGCATTGCAGTAGTCTATTTGAGATGTAACCAGAGCATGGACTACCATGGTCAAGTCAGACTTACCAAGGTACGGGTGCAGCTGGCGCACAAGCTTTAACTGTGCAAAAGGCCACCACCGAGACCTGGGACTCCAGGCTCAGCGATGAGTCCAGGATCACTCCCAAACTGATCCAGATTAGAAAGCTGGATCAAATAAATTCAACACAGAGACATGTATTTCTACAATTAGGTAGAAAAATTGAAATGCACAGATGTAGGACAAGTGGCACCTAATTTAACAATGTTATCTGTGAAAAGGATCTAGAAGTCTTAGTAGACCATGGACTGAATAATTACAATGTATTCTGGATATTTATAACAGAAAACTCTGATTACTACTGCCACAGATAGAGCAATCTAAATCAATATTTATTCAGTGTGCTTTTCCCTGTCATCTTATTGTTGAATATCAGTAGTCTTTATTTATCTAATCATAAATAAGCCCCATTGAGTTCAATGATAAGAGTGTATATATATATATAAGGCAAGATTTCTTAACTATACCATATTTTCCCACTCACAATTTGTGGCATCTTCTTTGCTGTGTATCTAATTTTCTGTTCAGAGATGTTCTTTTCTACACATAAAAACCTACAGGATATTTGTCTTCTGTGTAGAAAAAGCATTTTCGGTGCAACCCTATCCTTTCCCTGAAAAACAGCCATACCATTGAGTTGCAAAGCTTTTGTAAAATTGTTGTTCTTATTTATACCCTGCTTTTTCTCTCTAAAAAAGAGACTCAAAGCAACTTACAGTATAACAAATACAATGTAGTTTAAAAACCTAAAAATATATGAACATTACAATAGAATTAAATATTTACAGCATTAAAAATAAACAGTTAAAACCCTTAAAATGGATTGAGCTGATAATTCTCCCTTTCAGATTTTGTCGCATGGAACCTTTCTGAAATAGCATCTAGAAGTGATATGGTGCTCCTTTTGGTGCATGTGAATAAAATAATGCAATTGTGTATCCCTGCTCTAAGCAAAAGACCCCTGAAAGATGTGGACATTCATTCTTAAATACTCGTATGCAATGAAAAAAATAAACAATTTTTAATGGGGTTTTTTTTGCTTCTGGATGTCTTTGTGCACATCATAAAGTTATATGCCAATTTATGGCAATCCCATCAGTTCCACAGGGTTATCTCACTACATAATGTTTTACTTTTTCTTCCTTTGAAATATAGGACAGAGGCCATTCCCTGTTACTCCCTCATCCAAGTAAAAGCCAGAACTGACCTTGCTTATTTCGAAGATCAGGCAGGATTGGATTTATTCAAAGTATTTAAGCCTTTACCTAAGAGGCCAGTTAATAGCACAGATTGTAGTGATTTCAGCTAGGAACACAGTTAAGAGGTCTGTGACCAGTGAGAATGCACTAAACCAGATAGAATCATAGAGTTGGAAGAGACCTTGTGGGCCATCCAGTCTAACCCCCTGCTTCAGCCAGGACAGTGAAACAAGCTCCCCAGATTGAAGGCAAAGCCACAGTGATTTATTAGATTTGGTTAAAAAGGATGCAAATACAAGCAATGTGCTTCAAAAGGTACAAGCACAAACTCACAGAGAAATAACTGACATTTTTTACCATTCTGATAGGTATTCAGACTTCTGCTTCTTCCCCTGATTGGCTGAGAAAAAAGGCAAGCTAGGATCCACACCAAGATTGGCCAGGAGTTCTCTTGATGTCATAGTCTGCAGGAGGAGATTCCCATGGCAGGAAGAATGACAACTGGTGATTGGTCAGTTCAATGAGTCAATCAGTTGCAGGGATGTCCCCTAGGAGGGGACAGGCCACAAGGAAATGGTAGTGTGGATATGTTGATGAGTCCCTGATTAACTCAAGTATCCAGTTTGGTGTGGGACAAAGGTGAAAGGCTCTAAAGAAAAAGCTGGTGATTTTATTTATGGGGGGTTTTTTGCTTCTGGATGTCTTTGTGCACATCATAAAGTTATATGCCAATTTATGGCAATCCCATCAGTTCCACAGGGTTATCTCACTACATAATGATTTCAGGCAAACAAGGGCTTGGCTGCTGGAGAGAGTTAATGAATTCATACCTACTAAGCCCCCTCTTCTGCAGGAGCGACAGACTCTCAGTCTCCAGTTCTGAACTTATTTGGTTGACAAAGGGGATCACCTATCTACATATATACACAAAGAATCTGATAGCGATCCGGTTTGGTAAATAACTGGAGGGATTCTGGCCATCATCTCATTTCCCAAAGGAATTATGTAAACTGGGGGCATAGAAAGGTGGCCGCCTTCAAAAGACGTTTTGATACACAGTTTATACACTTTATATTGGTAATAATTGACACAGTACACAAAAGATACAAGTTATACAAAAATATAAAATTGATACATGTTATTAAAAGGCTAGGTATGATAGAGTTTGTAGAATACAGCTGCTGCTATGTCTGTTCCAGAAACTCTAGTACTTTAGCATTTTTCAATTCCAGGTCTGCAGAAATTATTATTATTATTATTATTATTATTATTAGTCACACTTCTATGCCGCCACTCCCGGAGGGGCTCGGGGCGGCTCACAAAAGCCATATTAAAATGATTTTATTAAAAATAAATCCTATTTGCTTGAAATCTCTCTCTCTCTTTTGCATTTTTTTATTTTTAAAAAAGAGGAAAAATTAATTCAAATAAACAATTCAAATGGAGAAAAGGGAAAGATGGGAAACATCACAGGATATAATATGTGAATTACAGAGCCATGTTGGTTAATACTTCTACACATGAGTCTGTTGTATCATCAGGGACATAGAGGGGGAGGGAGTATCATTATACATATTCTTTAGTATAGGGAGGAAGTAAGTAAAAGAAAAAGGTTTCAGCTATGACATCTTCTCTAACAAGAGAAACAGATGATCCTTCAGGATCCTCAATGATTTCTTTTATTTTTTATATTGTCCCTTTTTCTTCTCTTCTCTTCCAACTCTGCATAGTATTCATTCTCCTTATTTTATCAATAAACTAAAATCTCTTGATGAACTATAAATAGTTTTGGTGGGGCAGGGAGGCTGCTGTGGCTCTATAACAAGATGGCTTCAAAAGAGAAGATGGAAATATTAATAGAAGATCAAAAACATGTAATTCTGCATTATTTTAGAAAAATTACTTCCAATAAACAGAATAGTGTTTGTAATACCTAAATCGGGCTCTAGCTTGATGTTAGTATGAGCTATATCCCTTGTATTTAGTATGGCTGAGAAATTGCTCTTTAATCCTTAGTTTATGAAAAACAGTCTATTTCTTTTACTTCATTCTTCCCAGTGGATGTGTGTAGAGCTACTCTGCCAAGCGGAATGAAGCCCCCTCTCTAGCTGCACACCTTCCAAGGCATAAACAGGTTTCCTGGATTTCAATCAATTTATTTTTCAGTCACTTTGTCTCCATAAATTATTTTCCATTAGGAAAACATCATTTGTTTCTGTGTTGATGTAGAAACAGCTCTTCTTCTTTCTCTGTCATTGACTGTGTCACTGTTTATTCTTTTACACTTAATATTTCCATTTCTCACCCACTCATTTAACATTTTGGAGTTTTCAGATACAAAATATATTTTGCAAATATGGCTGAGAAGATAAAATGTGAGATCTTAAAAAATACAGAATTGACAGCTGGGCAGATCTGGTCCTTGTTCCCAGCATGTGAATACTTCTTTGTTGTTGTATGTCTTCAAGTCATTTCCAACTCTAAGGCAAACTAATCACAGGGGTTTCTTGGCAAAAAAATGTTTAGAAAGGGTTGCCTTTTCCTTCCCAGGAGGTTATGAGAGTATCATTTGCCAAAAAGTTTCCTAGTGGGTTTTCATGGCTGAGCAGGGATCCAAATCCTGTTCTCTAATGCTTAAAGCATCATATCACACTGGCCTTTAATAGCTTTGAAATTACAAATGAGAAAGGGATGCATGGTGAACTGTGATGAGAAGATGGAAAAGTAAAATCAAAGAGTTATATAGCAAACCAGAAACATTTTGAGACAGTATTGTGAAATCAACACTTCAGCGTAGTGCAAGTCATTCAAACATTTGTAAGGTGAATTTTATATGAAGTTCTTGGTAGAACAATATTGCCCAAAACCACATTGATAAACTCCCTTTTAAAAGGACAATTTGGTCAAAGAAACACTGCTTAATCTGTTGTTCTCAAGGGCTACTATTGGCTTCGAAGAACTGGTAACTTTTCCATGGGAATTCTTTTTTAAAAAATCTTTATTGAGTTTCACAAAATACAAGTTCAAACAACAAACAATAAAAAATGCACAGGGTTAAAAGAAAAAAAGGAAATTTGTCAATAACTGACAAGAAACATTACAGTAGAAAATAGAAAAGGATGAGATTAAGATTAGAGAGGTACTCGAAATAGACAGGTCGGTGAGCCTTACAAAAACCGTCACAATGAGCCTTTCTGAGACTACTTCCTTTGCTCTTATCATTTCTTCATGCACTTCATCTAAATTACCTGAAATCAAGAAAACTGTTATATCAAACATACCCAATGATTATAATCCATTATGCTATCATAGCCTATATTCTATATTGTATTCTCTTTCAGTTTATTCTCAATTAACCAAACACTCTTAGTTAAGTTCTAACCCTAGTTTAACTTTAACTCGATATTGTATTCCTTTTTACAGTAATCTTGAACACACGACTTTCCCATGGGAATCCTATTGAAATTGAAAAAAATCTGCATAGTCATGGAAGTAGATTGGGTCCAGAAAATATAATTTGATAATTTTGTGTCAAAGTGTTGGCTGTGTTGTGTCCTTTGGGTCAGGGATAAGGTTAACACAGAGAAGTCCATATTAATTTATTGGAAGTTCTAGTTGGTATTGCAAGTGCTACCTCACTGAAATCCTGGGAAAACACTGCTAGTCAGTGTGGGCAAAGTATGGGCAACTCAAAGGGTTTGGGACATAATTTCCTCTGGAGACAGGCCATAAAAGGGTCTTTTTTTAAAAAAAAAAGTCTCTTCCTTTATATAGCAATGATAGATTATATCAAGAGATGGGTCGAGGATGTAGTCGATCTCTGAATTATAGTTTGGGTCCTCTATTTTGCAGTCAATGGAACATTCCAATAAAATAAAATAAAGAGATACACATATTACACATGCACACATACCACCACCAATAACAAGAAAGCCATCACCCAGTTGGTGTCTATTAACTGTTGTCAAAGAAAAGAAATAAGTGCAGGAGAAAACATAGAAGATAGGAAATGCTGGTATCCATTTTACCAATCAACACTCTTACATTAGATTATTATTTGTAGCCATACAAATCATAAGAAAATCAGATATTTTTTATTGGTAGCTAATGATTTAGCTACACATTGTGCTCTAGTTGTAAGCAGCTTTCATTCCAGTCCATCAGTTCTTCCCATATGATTAATATTTAAATCTAATCATGATTTTAATAATGTTGATTTATGAACTTTCCACATTTCATATTGATTCTCAGTGTTAACATAAATTACATGTTTCCTTCGGTTATCTGCAGCACAGCTCAATTCATCGACAATATTGCAACAGCAAAAAGCAAAGACCCAATTTATTAGGCTTAAAGTCAATGTGTTTTTCAGTTGATATTTGGAACAAGGCCATTATGAAATTTTGTAATTATATTATAACATATCTTTTGAAATTGAAACACTCTTTCTCCTGAAGTATGATAACCATTTTTATCTCATCCACAAATCCAATACCTCTTTTCTGCCAGTTTATACCCAATAACTTTATATGCACAGTTAAGACATTTGACCCAATGGCTTCCATCTTGTATTTCTCCCCCTGAAGAGACCCAGAGTGGCTCTCAAAATATATAAACCCTTAACAAGGACATTGGCTGGATCGGAGAGGGATAACGTTACTCATCAACCTTTCCATATGCTACAGAACATAAATACATTTTTAATTGTTTTTTGAAAGAGGGGAGGGGAGGAAAGGGGCTATTCTAAGTTCAAATGGGGGAGGGAGTTCCAGAGAGAAGGAGCAACCACAGAGAAGACCCTCTCTCACCAAGCACACTTGAGACGGGGGTGGGACTAAGAGAAGGCCCCCCTCTGATCAGCACAGTGGACGAGTGGGTTTATAGACAGGGATGTGGGTTCTTAAATAGTCTGGGCCCAAACCATTTAGGGTTTTATAGATAATAACCATTGAAATTCCTTGCCAATTTTTGAAAGTAATTTGCTATCATCCACCAAAATAGCCACACATTTTTTTTCGAGATCCTGCTTCTTACACTATGTCACAGGAGAAGAACTAAAGGCAAAACCTTTTTTTTGCCCAGAAGTACTGTCATGGTTTGGAATATCCTTGGTGAGATTCTGCATTGCAGAAGATTTTTAATGATGCACCACAAGACACTGCACAAGACATTCCTTTGAGCAAAAGCAGTTCCCATTTCACATCAGAACACATGCATCAGAACTATCATGCAACATTCATGCTGCTATCTCCATTTATGCAATGATCTTGATGGCTACATCTCCTCTCTCTACCTGAGAATATAAATTCAACTGTATGATTGTAAGTTGGTTTTCAATGACATAACTTTCCAAAAAGGAAAATGTATCTTTCTTTCAGGGGAAGTTTGTTCTGCAATTTCATTGGTCTTTTGACCCCAAGATATGGCAATGCGATTGTATTATATTTTAGGGTTTCTTCAGATTGAGCTATTTCCACCTATTATGCTGAAATACTCCATGACCATCCAGTTTGTGCTTCTCAGCAACTAGTGTCTGAAACCAATATATATCCCTGGTTAATACAGAAGGAAATACTATTTTTAAAAATAATCAAAATATGTTCTAAAATCATGTTTTTCAAACACTGAGAAAATCTGATGCAAAAAAAAGTCTAAGAGCACAGCATTTCATAGAATCATATATTTAGAAGAGGTCACAAGGCTCATTTAACCCAACCTGGAACTCACAAATAAAGCACTTTTCAAATTTGTCAAGCAAATCTCTGCTTAAAGATATCCAAGATGTTTTCAGAAATATACCTGGTTTTTACAAAAATTGCAAAGAGATGTCAATGTTGCACAATTTTTGAATATTTAGACCTCTCAATGAGTTTTGGGGAAAATTTTATGTGTAGGAATAGATGTGGGTTTTGTGTGTAAAAATATGTTCAGTGAATCTTTCTGCCTTATTTCATAATTTCAGCTGGATTTTGATATCAGCAGTACTTGGTAAACTGTACCTGTCATAAAAATTGAGAGCTGTACAGAATGGGAAAGCAATGCTAATGTGGCAGAGGCCTTACATTACTGAAGCTTTGAAAGGTCTATTAGTTGTGCAAACAATTTCATTAAATCTCAGCTTCCACCGTCGGTAGTTTTTTTCTGATTTTTTTTGGTCATTTTCCCTGTAATTATTCAATATTACTTTCAACTTGAAAGAAGACAGTAGGAGCTCTCTGTGAAATTAAGAAATTTTGCAAAAATATGAATTATTCAGCTGGCATCTCGTTATTGACTTATATAGGTGTGCCAAACTTGCACCTCTATAAATAATTATTTTGGTTATGGCTGATGTCAAAATTATCTACCAACAGTGAACAAATCTCCACCTCACAAACCAACTTTATAGCTGTTGCACTCTTCTCCCACCAAGTTTTAAGTGTTTGTAATGCATGAAAAAGTATCCAGCCATGTTTTCATATATTGCATGAATATTACATAATTCTTCAAAGAACCATCAGAAGGTTGCAGTACCTCTTTGCTGTACCCCCTCATATAAGACCATCACTGTTCTCCACCAGACAATACACAGGAAGCTGCAGAAGATAAAAAGTAATTTTGGGGATGAGGCAAGATATATAGTGCAGTTCCACCTGGTGGAATTTTATGCTACATTTCCCTGATAAGGATCTCAGTCATGATGTTCCACCCAATTCATAACAACACAATTCTTTATTGATTAGTCAGTTTTGACCATATCAAAACATACAAAACATACACACTTACCCATACATACAATAAGTGCATATAAGAATACAAAGCATACCAACCTATCGTCCTGTCAACCCATGCCCACTCCTAACTGCAAGGGTTTTTTTTGTTTTTGTTTTTTTGTTTAAAAGATTGACCCAATTCATAATATATAGCTGCATCTCTCCTCTTCTCCCTCCCTCCCTCCCCCTTTAATTAGATTGGTGGATAATGTCCTTACTATTACTGCAGCATGGAGAACAGGGAGGCTTTTTTCTACAGTAAAATCACTTGCTAGACTTCCTAGAATTGCTAGACTTCCTATATTTCTAAAACCCCTTATACAAAATTACCAGAAAAAATCCCATTTGTTTTTTTTTCTATATACAAAGGAAAAAGAACTTCAGTCTAGTCTAATTGAGGAGGACAAAAATGACAGAAAAGCTTCCTCTTCTATTCTTGACATTAATTAAAAATACAAAGAGGACATCTCAAGGAGGTATACCCAAGAAAAGTCCTCACACTTGGACTCCCCTTCCTTGGTGCCATTTTCCAAGTGTGGCAAAGTGGCAGACACACAGGGCGAAGCTGTTGTCTTGCATGCTGCTCTGGCACAGTGACACTTCTCCCATCACATGGGGGAAGTGTAGCCCAAGTGGGGCAGAAGTGGGTTGGCTCCACTGGAGCCAGCACAGCATAGGAGCCTTCCAGTGTTGACAAGGAAGTGTCCTAGGATGCTTCCATGCCAGTTGGGGACAGGGCCTCCATCAAAAGTTGAGGGACATTGTGTGATGGGCTGAATGCCCATCCATCCCTCAACTGGCTAGCAAGCATCCTAGGATGCTTAAACTGGTAAGTGTGATGTGGTCATAGGTTGCTCCAATCTATATTAAAGAGTTTGGCCAAGGGCCCTTCCACACAGCCTTATATCCCAGAATATCAAGACAGAAAATTCCACATTATCTGAGTGTGGACTCAGATAACCCAGTTCAAATCATATATTGTGGGGTTTTCTGCCTTGATCTTCTGGGATATAGGGCTGTGTTGAATAAAAGTTTCCAGAAACTCCAACAAAAGTAGTTTTTCCCAGCTCTGGATTGCTCCAGCAAAAACAACAACAAGCATTTCTGTGCTCTATTTATAGAAATGAAGACCTATAACTATTAGCTGCTTGTATGAAAGAGGTATAATTAATAACCATAATCTCCATAGGAAACATGTATCTGATCGCAGTTTCATTTATGCTTAGAGAAGCTCTAAAGATATTTATATTTTAAGCTGAATCTTCTGAAGATATATAATAGCTTCTGAGAATGCTTTAAATGTTCAACTGCAATTCAAAATCTGAAGTTGAAGGAATAGGTATATGGCAAGTACTTTTACACTTTTTAAAATTATTTTGAAACATTGATTCCATTCTTTTCTTCCTGTCTATTCCCAAAGTGATTTACAAGCTGACATATACAATGAAAGTACACAAAGTAAATATCTAAAATAATCTTGAAAATAATTTGAAAGAAAAATATAAAGCAATAGTAAAGACAAACTGGAGAATTAAATGAGAAATCAAGACAAACTTTAGCTGACAGATTTGTCCATTCCATCTTGGGATTCCCAGTCTAGTTGGTTGACTGTTCAGAATTATGGGAAGTGAGGGGGAAAGCAAAAATACAGAAACTTCAGGGCTTAACCAAGGAAATTGATTTTTTATTAGAAGCAAGGCCAAGAGAATTTAAAAAGGAGTGGAGAATAAATGGCATGCAGCTTAAGGATAAGGAAGAGAGAGGGGGGGGATGGGACTTACTAGACTTTTTATAATTGCTAGACTTCCTAGAATGGGACTTGCTAGACTTGCTGGGGACAAAGAGGAGTTCTATTGGACTCAAGATTTTCTCACCTTCTGAAACTTTTTCAGGTAAAAATATACCTAATATGCTCCAATTGGTAAAACTATTGTTGTTATTGCTTTCAAATAAATGTCATTTTATGGCAATCCTGTCCTCAGATTATCTTGGAAACAAACCCGTAGCCAGGATTTTAATTTGGGGGGTGGGCAGGGGGGCTGAGTCTGCATGAGAGAGGATCTACCCTAGCAAACCTTTTGTATTGTTATCCTAATATCCCCATGCATATGGGATATATTAAGCATGGTGATCAGATCATGATATGAATAAATAACAGCCCTCCCCCCTCACCCGCCAGCTACGGGTCTTCTTGGAAAGATCTGTTCAGAGGACATTTGCCACTGTCTTCCTCTTACCTTGAAAGAATGTGGCTTCTCCCTGGCTGAGCAGAGTTTAAACCTGGTCTCCTGGAGTTCAAGTCCCACATAGCATTAACTATCCCACATTGATTCAAATTTTTATGTGTACAGAAAATGCACACAAAATAATGCACATATTTTAAAATGTGAGTGACATATATATATATATATGTGTGTGTGTGTGTGTGTGTGTGTGTGAAATGATATATATATATATATATATATATAGAGAGAGAGAGAGAGAGAGAGAGAGAGAGAGAGAGAGAGAGAGTCCAAGGAGGAAACGTTTTCACAAAATGTGCTTTAAACATTCAGCAGGTCTTTAGCATGAAATAAGAACAGTAAGTAAATACAGGTGAGAATCATGGAGGTTGAACAAAATAGGAACCAGGAAGGAAATGAAATGCATGATAATAACAATAATAATAATGTTAGAGTTTTGGAGCACAGTACTCCTGACCTCGCAATCATGTTAAAAAAAAACCAAGTATGGATAATTGTTACAATCCCAGGTGACAGAAGGATTAAAGAGAAACAACTGGAAAAGCTGACATAATATGAGGATTTAAAGATCGAACTGCAAAGACTCCGGCACAAACCAGTAAAGGTGGTCCCAGTGGTGATCAGCACACTGGGTACAGTGCCTAAATACCTTGGCCTGCACTTAAACACAATCAGTGCTGAAAAAATTACCATTTGTCAAATAAAAAATAAAAATGGCCATTTTTATTTTACCTTTTTTTTAACCATTTGTCAAATAAAAAATAAAAATGAAACATTTGTCATTTGGGAGTTTGTAGTTTCTGGGATTTCTAGTTCAACTACAATCAAAGAGCATTCTGAACTCTACCAACAGTGGAATTGAACCAATCTTGACACACACAAAGGCCACCCTACTCGGATCTGCATGCATTATTCTCCAATTCATCACACAGTCCTAGACATTTGGGAAGTGTCCAACATGTGATCCAATACAACAGCTAGCATAGTGATTTTGTTTGCTGTGTACTAATCTTGTTGTGTTTCTAATAATAATAATAATAAATTTATATACCACTCAATCTCACCAAAGGGACCAAGGGCAGCTTCCAACAAAAAATGGCAAACATTCAGTGCCGGAATACTAACAAAGAGCAATAGACATCGCATCTCCTTCTATGAACTGGTATGAACTCTAAGATCTTCCAGGGAGGCCCTCCTTTCGCTCCCACCACCTGTGCTGGGCATTAGAAAAAAATGGAATTAAGTGTAATTATATTGTCAGGACAATGTGGATAGCAATATTTAAAAAGAGTCTTTATAAGAAAGGTTTCCATCCTAATATTTTGCCTGCTGACATGATCGGAAATGGAAGAGGATAATCCACAGTAGTAGATCATCACATGGGGCATTGGGACAAAGCATGCTGACACCCTGTCCCTGCCCCCATCAGACAGGGGAAAGAGTGACTATGAGAGTTGCCTCTTTCTCCATCAGATGGGGAAAAGGGGTCATAAAAGTGGGCAGCTCCATTGGAACTACCCAAAAGATGCTTACCTCTTGTTGTGGGTGAGGAAGCATTGTGACACTTCCTCATCACTTTGGCCATCAATGGGGCGGGGCCACATCCTGCATCATGTGTTTGTGCTTGGCAGGCCCTGTCCCTGAAGGGGCCAAAACACCTTTGTATGATGAGGTGAATGTGTTGCAAGAATCAGTCAGAGCATTTGCTTATGGTGTTGCTCCCACCAGTATAGTACACACATAAATTTAATGACAATTATAATTTTAAGAAACACCAAATCCTATAGTGTAATTGAACAAAGTGATTTCCAGTAGACAAATAGATACATCAAGGCTACTTTCTTCAAAAAAGCCTAACAGATCCTTGAATATATAGGGGAGACCGGGGCAAGATGAAGAGCGGGGCAAGATGACTAATGTCTTACATTTTCAGTTTTCCACTAGCTGGCAGCATCAATCAAACAGAACTAGCTCTCTTATCTTCCATTCTTTAAAAAATACCATAGAGACGCTGAAGTAGCCATTTTGGTGTTAGTTGTGAAGCTTTGATTGTTTACAGCTGCTTTGATATAACTTTTATGTATGTGTAAATAAGCTCTGCTACAGATAAAGGTGAGATATTTCATTTCTCTTTAATATTTATGAGTAACTTAGTTTAAATACTACCTATTACAATGAATAAATGTCAATTAATAGGCTTCCTTCATGGCATTGAAAACAAATATTTTTAAACAGGCAGTCCGGGGCAAGATGAGGGGGGGCAAGATGACAAGCTCATAATCTTGCCTTGTGTTTCAAAATTTATTAAACTAACTATGATTATGATGCTGGAGCTGTTGTGTTGGCTTAATTAAGTATTATTTAACTATAAACAATATACCAATACACTAAATAAATAAATATTTTATTTATTTAGTTTAAAGGCATATTTTATAGTTAATTAACACTTAATTATAATTGTTCATTACTGATATATATATAGGCCTAATTATATTTCAGATATAGTTAGACACTATAAGAAGAAATCCTCAAGAGGAGAATGGAGCAAATGTTCAATCAATACAGGGGCAAGATGACTTTTTGTTAAGGTTATGAAAAAATGAAATTATCCTTTATTTATTTTTATTTGAAAAATTCAATGGTAATATATTTAATACCACCAAGGACTACTCTAACAGTTCATGTAAAAATAATTTCACTATCCTTAAAAATAAATAAATTTTTAAATAGCTGTTAACATAGTCACCAATTGCAACAAATCTGTTGCAATTGTCAATAAGTGGCAGGCTTTTGATTTGATTATATTAGTGTATGGAAAAGATGGATTTGTCACAACCAGAAGTATTAAAGCCAGAGGCATTCTTATGCTAAAACTTTCTTGCTGATCAGTCTTTCTTGGCACCAACTTCTAGCTTAGCAATTTAAAACAGACAAAATAAAGGTAAATAGACAAAATGAGGGAGCGGTCTGGGGAAGACACCAGAATGTACTTCAATGGAAACACAAGCTTGCCTGAGAGAAAACCTTATAGCGTTCTGCTTGTGGAAGGAAATGTGGGATATAAATGCAGCACATAAGTGTAGCTCAATTACTTCTTTCCACTGATGACTAAACCAGTCTTTCTCAACCAGTGTGCCGTGGCACACTAGTGTGCCGTGATGGACCTCCTGCTGTGCCGTGAGAAAAGCTCTCTGCCCCCCTTCCTCCCCCCTCCTGCTGAACTTCTGCTGCTTGGGAGAGGAGGAGGAAGGGCCGGGCAGTGGCGAAGAAAAAGAAGAAGGGGCCAGGTCACCACTTCCTTCGGCCGTTTCCCCAGCCAGCCTCCAATCCGCCATGACTCCCACCATGACTCTCGCCCCTCGCTCGCTGAAGCCGCATGGAGGAGGAGCCCCGCCCACTGAAGCCCGTCCACCGCTCATGCTCCTCCTCTGTAGGAGAACTGAAGCTGGGGGGAGGGGGCGGGGCATGGCACAGCCTGTAGGAGAGCTGAAGCTGGGGGGAGGGGGCTGAAGCTGGGGAGAGGGGGCTCTGCCCCCTCCCCTAGCTTCGGCACTCCCAGCAGCTGCTCCAGCCTTGAGGGGACAGTGCCAAGCCAGCATTGTGCTGGCTCTGGCACCGCTGGCTTGGCACTGCCCCCTCAAGGCTGGAGCAGCTGCTGGGAGAGGTGAAGCTGGGGGTAGGGGGTGGGGCATGGCGCAGCCTGGCTCCGCCCCCTCCCCAGCTTCGGCACTCCCAGCAGCTACTCCCAGAAGGCCACCAACCCCCAGCCATTCTTTACTGTCTTAGAGTGTCATTTTGTGTCATTTTGGTTGGTGGTGTGCCCCCGGATTTTTTTAATGTTAAAAGTGTGCCGCGGCTCAAAAAAGGTTGGGAAACACTGCTCTACATCTACAAAGCACCTAGGGGTGTTTAAGCATCTGGTTTCCTCTTGGATTCTGTCATCTCAATCTCGGAGTCAGGAAGACTGCAGGAACCACAAGATGCACACAAGCTTCTTCGCCCGAAGGAACTTTTCTCCTTGAAGACCTTATTCTCCACTACTCTTGTACCATGTTCCTAAGGCTTTGTGGTTTGTTTAAATATGACTTGCCACAATATGTGAACTGGCAAGAAGCTATGCTCGCAAACCACAACCAGAAACAAAGGTTTGCAGTTAGAAAACCACCAGAGCTTTTGTTGTTGTGTGCCTTCAAGTCATATCTGACTTTGGGCGACCTCAAGTTATATCGTGGGGTTCTCTTGGCCAGATTTGTTCCGAACCTTTTGCCTCTCAGTCCGAGTCGCCTTCGGACTGAGAGGGACGGCATAAAAGTATAGTAAATAAATAAATAAATAATAGCGTAAACCGACAGCAATGCCATTGCCCCCTTCCCACCTTCATTCCACCTCAGATTACCCACATACATCCAGGCATCACTTGTCTGAGGTCATCTAATGGAGAGTTGAGTGGGGAATCAAACCCTGCTCTTCAAAGTCAGAATCCAATGCTCAAACCACTGCACCACACTGGCTTGAGAATATTATTTCCTTGTAACCTGTGTTACATACACATTGTCTTTGCTAGTGTATGCAAGGAGACGCTGAGATTTGCATTTTATATTTTAACTGTGAATTTTTGCTTTGATATGGTGTTATTAATTGTTCTGTATTTATTTGTGGGCTTTTGCTTGCCATTGTACACCGCCTCGAGTCGCCTTCGGGCTGAGAGGGGCGGTATAAAAGTATAGTAAATAAATAAATAAATAAATAAATAAATAAATAAATAATAGTGTGGCATAAACCAACAGCAATGCCATTGCACCCTTCCCACCTCCATTCCACCTCAGATTATCCACATACATCCAGGCCAGTGTTTCCCAACCAGTGTGACGTGAGCGATCATCAGGTGTGCCGCGGAAAATTGGAACCTCCAATACCCTTTCTTCTCCCTCCTGCCGAACACTTTTTCTTCTCCACTCAAGCTCCCTTCTTCCCAGCCTCGCTCTGCTTGCTTTGCCTCGCTTTGCTCACGCTGCCGCTTCTGCGGGAGGGGGGAGGGAGGTAGATGTGACCCGTGCGGGCGCTACTGCGCAGACTCGCCCCACGTCTTCCTCCCTCCCCTCCACAATGCTCTCTGGATATAGGTGAACTACAACTCCAAAACTCAAGGTCAATGCCCACCAAAGTCTTATAGTATTTTCTCTTGGTTATGGGAGTTCTGTGTGGGAAGTTTGATTCCATTCCATCATTGGTGGAGTTCAGAATGCTCTTTGATTGCGGGTGAACTATAACTCCCAGCTGTTGAGCAAGACCTTCGTGTGTGTCTTTCTGCCATTCCTGCCAGGATATCTATGTTGTGTTCATCGAAACAGGCCCAGGTTTCACACTGAGTGTATAAATACATTTAAAAACATATTAACTAGATGTATTACTGTGTTAGAGTGTCATTTGGTGTCCTTTTGGTTGGTGGTGTGCCCCAGGATTTTGTAAATGTAAAAAATGTGCCGCGGCTCAAAAAAGGTTGGGAAACACTGGACTAAACAACTGATTTTGCTGAGAAATGAAGCTGTGCCTCTTTGCATCTCAGTTTTCGAACTTCTACTGAAATGTGCAGAAGGGCCTGTGTTTTTTATGCTTTTCCAAAGGCCAAAAAGTATATTATGGATAATTTCAGCCTCACCCTCATGAGACCAGACAGAAGAAAATGTATTTTTTTAGAGGATTTATTTTTCAGTTTTATAGGTTTTCGTTTTCCACTAAAGGATTTTCCAACTTCCACCACTTATTACACTGAAAGCTCTCTAAATATCAGCATTTCCACGGGGAAGCACAAACATAATGCTCATCACTTCCCGTCAGTTCTGTCTCTCCCTGCAGGGTTCTCTTAAGAAAAACAAATATAGCTAATGATAATAGAACATTCCTAACAGAAGCAGCAACAAGACACTAGTGAATGGAAAAGGCATTTTGGGAAGCAAAAATTCCCCATCCATGTATTTGGGCAGATGCTGCAGGTGGCAGAATGGCTAGGTGAATGCATGATGTGGTCTTTCTGGTGTATGAAAAGAGAACTCCTTATTCCTTCTGCTACCAATGGGACCTGGTTTTTATGCATGTGGAAGCATGACTGGAAAGGAAAGTGATGTTATAAAAACATACCCACACTGATTTGAGGCCTATGCAATCTATGCTGCTAAGGAAAATGTGTAACTTTGTTATATGTCTTGCTCAAATATATTTTAGTATAAAACTGTAACTTGTTCATTTCCTGATAGACCAAGCCTTCAAGATACTTAAGGGGAAGATAAATTGGATTGGTTTGGAACACCTAGCAACCTATATGATGAATACAGCACACTCCAGAAAATCCAAATGATTCAGAACAATGGAGGGTCAAAAATATTTATGCAAATAAATATGTTGGAGGAAGTGCAAAATTAATGCCTGTGTTAATGAAAATAACATTGAAATGCATAATTGCTGAAAATTGAATGGAAGATAGTAAGATACTATAAAAATTGCAATTTTAAAAAAAATACCCTCCAACATTAGGATATTTACTGAACTTTTTAGGCTGGAAAAAGTATCAGCTTTCATAGTAAAGCAAACAAAACTGTGAAAACTAGAAACAGAAATGGAATCTGACAGATTTATCCTTCTATTCCTTGTTTGATGGACTTCAGTTTGTATACTGCTTTTCATTACAATTAACATTTTTAGCAGGCAAGAACCTCAGCACTCATTTTCTTTCCTTCTTAATGTCCGAGTGTCGGAGAACTTTTCAAAAGAAGTGCATTAGCTACATACTTGCCCATTTTGTGTTCTCAGAATGAAAAATAAGACTAATCAAGGGTTTTTTACCTCCTTACGAAAATAACAACAGAAACAGAACCCCATTGAAAGAATTGATTATTTAGTAGTTTGAGTTAAAGCACATAGGGTTTATCTGCAAAGCCATCAAAAATATTTTTATAGCGACACTAAGTATACTACAGCATTATTTAATGCCTGAAAGTAGGCAAAGCGATATTTCTTTTTTAGTGTGTAACTAAACAAGCAAAGGCACTTAATAACAACTTGAATAGGAAAGCTCCCAGGGTCCTTATGGATGACACATTTGTGTGCCCTTTTATTTGTCCCATTAAAGATACAACACTAATATAGATTTTGGATTTTTTCTTATAGCCAAGGGAATGCCTTAGACTAGCAAATAAATCTATGTTCAGTTTCAAAGCCACTGCTTCATGCTGGATTACAAAATTGATAAAAATGACATTTTAAAAATCTGACAGCTCTTGATATCATCATGATGCAACAGACTGTTTAACATCAGTACTAAGTACCTGAACAAGCTGCTTATCATTAGAACTAACTGCTAGTATTTAGTATTAAGAATATCAACCTTTAAATTTAATTTGCATTTTGGAAGCTAGCTATGCCAGTGGCCATTATCAAATTGTGTGACTGTGAATTCCAGCAGTTAATTATGAAATAAATGCAATTACTTTTTCCAACTGGAGTAGGTCAAACTGACCAATTGCCAAGGGGTATAAAGCATATTGGTTTAGTGGGCCTGGTCTAGTTGAGACCAGCAGTTGGATTTAGGGAAATTCATTCTGCAGCTCCTTTTTGAATATGTTTTCTTACTTCTATTTTCAGATTTTCTATCAGTGTATATGTGTATGCATGCACATACATACACTAGAGTCTTGTTTATCCAACCTTCACTCATCCAACGTTCTGTATTATTTAACACAGTCTTCCTCCCACCTGAATCCACTGCAGTTTCAATACATTGCAATGTTTTGGTGCTAAATTCGTAAATACAGTAATTGCTACATAATGTTACTGTATATTTGACTGCTTTTTCTGTCTATTTGTTGTAAAACATGATGTTTTGATGCTTAATTTGTAAAATCATAATTTATTTATCTATTTATTTAAAGCATTTATATTCCGCCCTTCTCACCCCAAAGGGAACTCAGGGTGGAGCACAACATATATATGGCAAACATTCAATGCTGGAATAAAACAAACCATAAATATACACAAACATTAAAATCAATTGCATTCACTTTAAAATCAAATTGTTAAAACCATCTAAAACCAGCCATACCAGATGGTTTCCTGTTGTTACCTTATAGCACTATTCCAAAGATAATTGACGTTTAATAGGCTTTCCCTAAATCCCTCCTTATTATCCAACATTTTTGCTTATCCAGTATTCTGACAGCCCATTTATGCTGGATAAGTGAGACTCTACTGTACAGATGAGGATAGAGGGAATTCCTATGTATGATCTGGATTTTGAAGACTTTCTTTTTGTGACATTGTCAGCTTTATCAACAATGTGAATTATGCTACTCTTGAACATACACAGAATGTATAGATAGATGTTGTGAGGGTGCATAATATGTTTGTGTAATTAAGATTAGCACCATCCACATTAATAAGGTTGGCAATATTCCAAAAAGAAGGTTGTCAGGAACCAACGCTCAGGGCCTTGAATTTGGCTCCCGAGATCCAGATTACTGACAGCCATAACAACTATACTGCTCCCACATCGCCTGGAAAGTGGGAATCAACGGCCCGCAGCACTAGCAGGAATGGCTGTGCAGGAAATGGGGGAAAGCGGGAAGAAAGTATTCAAATGTTGGGGGAGTGTATATAAGGTGGTGTGAGATAGCGGTTTGTCATTCTTGGCTTTGTTCATGTTAGTACTCTATAGTAAAGTTTTCAGTGATTCCCAGATCGTGTTCTGTGTGGTCATTTGGAGGCGGCTATAGCTGGCTGACAAAGGTATTCAAAATCCAGATTACATTTGGAATCATCACCATGAAGAAAGCATTTTAACTCCTTATAGGTCAATGTCATTGTATTATAGAATGTAAAGACCAGAAAAAGGTATTGTGCCAACGGGAGATTTGTCCTGTTGCCATTCTGACATAGTATTCAGATAGCATGTAAGAATTAACATATTTTCCCTATTCTACTCTTCTGCTTTTCCTTTAGTTTGCTTTGTCCTTTGTTCCAGTTCTATTGATTTTCAATTTAAAGCCCCATATACACTGCCATATAATACAATTTGAAATTGTATATGGTCAATGTAGCCTTATATAATGCAGCTCAATGCAGTTAAACTACATTATATGAGTCTACACTGGTAATACAATGTGGTTTCAAATTGCATTATATGGCAGTGTAGATGTGGCTTAAGAAGGAGAAGTTCTAAAATCAGTCCCAGTATTGGGAACATGCAGCAAATATTTCCTTGTATTCAAGGATGTGTACGGGGTTGGGAGGGGGGGGTTGCTTATGCTTAAAGGGCAAGGACTGAGGTGAATTCCCTCCGGGTGTTTTGAAACTGTACCTTCCAGCACCCTAGCCAGCATGACCAATGGTGAGAACTGCTATAAGTAGCTGCTCAACAACTTTTGGAGGTATGCTAAACTCATATGACTTGATTAGCAATTACATTCAAGAGGTCACAATGGTCAAGGTTAGCACCTTCCAAATTTCTCTTTCCACTGACATAAGTGAAAGGAAATGTCTCTTTCAGAACAGGATTATGACCTTTATGACATAAGTTATTGGTAGATCAATCCTCACCAAAAGTTATAAAATTTTATTATTAAAAACTCACAAACCCATCTACATGAGTCAGGCCTGCGGAAATCACATAGTCCATTTATCTGGGGACATTTACTTCTTTTCAACCAATGTTTCCAAATTTCTTCTGAACTACACTGACCCAATCTTTCTTTCTTCTTGGCTAGTATAAACACAGAAAGACAATTTCTGTTGGAAAAGTTGTACTATTTTATGATTTGCCATGTCATGTATATCGACAGATGGCTTTGTTTGAGAAATGCTTCATTAGCAGACCTTTCCCATTCAAATAGCCCGTATGTTGCTTTATACTCACAGGAGTATAAACTTGTTCACTTTTCATTTTTAAGCATTGTTTCATAACCTCTTTCCATGAGGAAATGATACATAAATCCTACAGTAATGTTGATAGTTTGATTAAATACCATTAAAAAGATGCAGTAGAACTGAGTCAATGTCCTGTTATAATTCCATCTAATGGCAAGGTATTCCTTTCCTTTCTAAGTTACACGAACAAAGCCACACTTGTGTGCTTTTGTAGTTTCAACTATCATCTAAAATCATTAAACCTTTTCATATTTTCCTATAGGAAATATGAAAAGTTAGCATTTGGAAATGTATGTTTTTCATTACAGCTCCCAAAATTCCCAATCATGGCCAGCAGTTTTGCTGGATGAGGATTCTGGGGATTATAATGCAAAAGGTACCCTCAAGAAGCCCTAAAAGGGGTATCCACTTGGGACTCTTTCACAATACACATTTATAGCACTTTGATCTCAATTGCCCTTTTAGCTAGTGGAATCCTGGGATTTGTAGTTTAAGGAGGGGTACTTTAAAGAAGGGTAGCTGTAGTGCCTCATCAACCACAAACTCTACGATTTTACAAGGTGCAGCTATAGCAGTTAAAGTGGAATTTCAGTGCTATAATTGTGTACTATGAAAGGGCCCTTGAATCGCTCATTGAGCAGAAAACGTATGTCATATAAAGTCAGAAGAAAATTATGGGTTGTCAGGAATTTGAGGTCTTATGAGGAAGCCCTGTTGTATGTATTAACACTTTGTGAAGTTTGGTTGGTGGGTACTCATAGCAGGGCTTTCTCTATAGCAATGCTTCAATTGTGGAACCTCTACACAAGGAAGTTAAGCTTCCCCCATCTCATCTTAGCTTCTTGTTCCACATGGCCTTTAGTGTTTGAAACCGCTGTTTTAAAACTGGATTCTAAGATTGATTTTAAACTGCTTTTGATAGTTTCTAAAGATTATTTTAATGTGTTTTCAAAATGTTTTAATCTTTGTATTATCTTAAATTGTTTTTGTTTATTTGTTGCCCTGGTAGCCTTGGTGGGCTGGGGAGGTGGTACAGTAATAGTATAAAAAATAAACATCCTTCCATTATTGTACTTGTAAACTCCTTGCTCTTGAATTCTTGCTTGATTATAGCAAGTACAGTAAATAAAGTGACTTTTATATTTTCACAGAGAAAACTAAGGGTGCTTCCACACACCCATATAACCCAGACTATCAAGGCAGATTATCCACAATATCTGCTTTGAACTGGGTTATTTGAGTCCACAATGCCATATAATCCAGTTCAAAGCAGATAATGTGGAGTTTTATACAGCTGTGTGAAAGGGGCCTAAGTTTATTAATTTTTTCTGCTAAACTTCATGTATGGTGAGTGGATGTGGGACTGGTTGTCATTCAGTTTCTGCCAGGATGTTTGATTGCTTGAGAATCCAATTCTAGCTCACACAGTTCTCAACACCCTTAATATAATAAAAAAATTAATAAAACAAAACACAGTCAGTCATTAAGCAAAAAATTAATAGCAAAGACTTCACTGAAATCTTTGAAAGTTATAAATGTAACAGGGGAAACATCACGTGTTGCCATCATAGCACATATGAAGGTTCCTCTTTAGTTTTATGACACAACCCTGCCAGAAGTACCGTGTTTCCCCGAAAGTAAGACACCCCCGATTGTAAGACGTATCGGGGGTGTCAGCGGGGTCGGCTAATGTAAGCCGTACCCCGAATGTAAGCCGTACTCCATGCGAAGGGCGGGGGAAAGAAGGAGCAGGAGGCGGGGCGAAGCGGTGTCACGTCAGAGGCCAGGCCTCTGACGTGACGCCGCTTCGCCCGCCTCTTTCCTTCCCCTTCCTCGCCCTTCGTCCATTCGAGTGGACAAGGGGCGGGGAAAGAAGGAGCAAGAGGCGGAGCGAAGCGGCGTCGCGTCAGAGGCCAGGCCTCTGGCGGCGCGCGCTTGCCGCCTCTTTCCGCCACCTTCGTCCATTTGAGTGGACGAAGGGCGGGGAAAGAAGGAGCAAGAGACGGAGCTAAGCGGCGTCGCGTCAGAGGCCTGGAAAAAGAAAAAAAGCGGCTGTTCTTTGGGGGGAGGAGGCGGAGGAGGCGGGACCGAGTGACACAGCGGCCGGGGGGTACGGCTTACCATCGCCCAATGTAAGCCGTACCCCGAAAGTAAGGCATAGTGGGACTTTTCAGGGGGAAAAGAAAGTAAGACACTGTCTTACTTTCGGGGAAACACGGTAGCTGTACATTGTGGGATGCGAACAGGTGAGTTCTGTTGCAAAACTAAAGAGGAGCCGGTATTGCTGTCAAAATTTACCCTGTCTTATGAGGCCACTATTCAGATGTCATTCTAATGCCACACACCGCTTTTGGTGGCTAAAGGATGAAAATAGAAAGAAAATAATAATCAAGTGGTAACAACAGTAAATGGAAAAGATAAAAATAGGAATGAAAACAAGAAAGGGCAAATTGTGCTTAAAAACAGCAAGTTCCATGCTTTTTATTATTGAAAATATTCAGCACTAGCAATGCTGCCAAAGCAAGTTATGCCAAAGATGGATAGCTGCTCCAGCTCTGTCTTCAATGAGTGTGTGCTGCAGTGAACTAGAGTTCATTAGGAGCTCTGCCAACCTTCTTTCATTTGATCTAAATAGGGATTTATGGTATCAGGAAAATGCGGAAGACTCGCCTAAAGCTGTGTTCCGGTTCTTCTGTTCATTTGTTTCACAGCACACCATCTCTTTTGAAATCTCCTAGGGAAAATATATATATGTATTACAATGAGAAAATAATAACACAGAGAGTCAAATTTGTGAGGATGCCGAGCAGAAAATACTGAAAATGACTAGGAAAGAAGTTTATGTTTTCAGACATAAGAGTTATTTCCACTGGATGCAATGTAACAGTGATCTTTTTCTTTTCTGCTGTCTGAGATGCCTAATGGCTTGGGAGAACATTGGCCACAAGAAACCTTTTGAATGCTTTCTAGCTAAATTATCATGTTATATTTTCTTAATGCCAGAACATGAGAAGTTATTTTGAAAAATAGAGTTATAGTTCCATGTACACAAAGCAATTTATTATCATTATAGACATGATTTTTTATTTTCTAAAATGTTGCATTTTCTTTCTTTATTTCCTATTTTATAAAATAAACAAACTAGGTAGATCAGAATCCTATTGGGAATTTGATACTTTATTTATGTATTTATTTACCATATTTGTATCCTGCCTTTCTCACCCTGGAGGGGACTCAAGGTGGCCTTACAACCGACAGCATGTCTTCATAAACAAATTATGAATATGTGAAGTTGAACTGTGTCCTTGTAAAACACTGTTGATGAGAGGAGCAAAGAACTACCACCATTATTGGAATAATTACGGTGCAAGTGAAGCCAGCAACATGGTACAATGTGTCCTGCTATGTAATAGGAGGACAATTTGATAATTTGTGTAATTCCCCATTCTGCATATGGTATTCATTAGCATGCTTGTGTATCATCATGTCAGCCAAGTAGCTCCACTATCATAAAGTTAAGTATCTTAACCTCTGGTGCAAAAACTCTGCTGTAAAAATCTTAATGCTAGATGGTGCTGGCACTTAGTACAAAACATGCTCTCTACCTGTTTGCCATCTCAGCATCCACAGTAGCTCACAAGGTATCACCACCACCACTGCATAATACAACCATGTTTGCCACAATAAAGTAACTTTGAATATTAAGGTTATCACAGAAAAGGAATAACATTGCTGTCATCAAATTGCAGCTGCATCACAACACAATTATGCTTTTTACTGGGAAAAAGCATCAGTTACAGATTACTTTTAACTAAAGGCTACATACTCCTGCAGATATGCTTTATGTCATTCCTGAAGCAATACCCCTTTAAAAGAAAAGCACATCTTGGACGTTGTCTTAGTGCTATTTGCTATTTTCCTGGAGATTCATGTCTATTACTTACATTGTTACACAAGAACTAGCAGAAGATTCTGTGCAACATGAAAATAACATAAAGTGCAATGAAAATAACATAAAGGGCACACCATGGACATTATATTACTATGTATGAGGTTGTTCAATGGCTCATGCAAAAATGCAGCAGAATTCAAAACAATCTCAACAGAGAAGATAAATGGGCCAAAACTAACAAAATGAAGTCCAACAGAGACAAATGCAAGATGCTCCCTTTTAGGCAGAAAAATGAAATTCAAAAATCTTGGAGTCCTCATGGACAACAAGTTAAACATGAACCAACAATATGATGTAGCTGTGTGGGAGTCTCAAAGCCCTTCCACACAGCCCTATATCCCAGAATATCAAGGCAGGAGATCCCACAATATCTGCTTTGAACTTGGTTATCTGAGTCCACACTGCCATATATCCCAGTTCAAAGCAGATAATGTGGGATTTCCTGCCTTGATGTTCTGGGGGCCCTTCCACACAGCCATATTATCAAGGCAGATAATACACAATACCTGCTTTGAACTGGATTATATGTGTCCACACTGTTACATATTCCAGCTCAAAGCATTGTTTTGGATTGTTTTTGCCTGTGGTACAGCCTCTTTCCCTTTGTATAATACACCATTAAGAAGAAGAAAGGGTGCCACAGAAGTATGATAAATATTCTGATTTTTATAAAGAGCATAGACAATATAAAAAGGAGCCAGCTCTAATATTAATTATATTATGTTATAAATTATAATATATAAATACATATTATATTTTATAAAGATTATACTATATGGTATTAATATAAATTGGTATTAAATAATAACTCACTCTCTCTCTATATATATACACATACACACACATACACACACACACTACTATTCAATATGAATAAATAATATTGAATATATATTACTTAATACCTTATTAGATAAGTATTAAATACTATTATAACTCTCTCTCTCTCTATATATATAATAAAATATTATATTATATATCTGGTACTAACATTAAATAACTATAAAATAATATCATAAATAATAGTAATATATACATATATATTATACATATTATAATTATATACCTGGGACTAAACATTAATAATAATATAATATAATATATAGATATATAACATACATCATATTCAGAGTGCATAATATTACAAATAATATACATTATATCATAAATAATTGATTACATTATATACTCAACACTAATATTAAACAGGCATTAAATAATATTACAAATATATATTGTATTACAAATAATCTATTACATTATCTACTCAGGAGTAATATTAAGTAGTTATTAAATAATATAAATAATACAACATATTCTAAATAATCTATTACATTATACACTCAACACTAATATTAAACAGGCATTAAATAATATTGCAAATAATATATAATATTACAATATATATTATATTATAAATATTTTATTATATATTCCACCCGACAGGAGCAATGCAGGGGGCAGAACCTTCTCTAAGTGCTGGCTGAGCCAGGGTCTTGTGACTTGCTGGAGCACTGAGCAGAAGACATACTTTGCTGATGGGTGTAGCACCCATGGGCCCGTCCGTGCCACGGGGGAGGGGTGACGCACCGGGGGTCCCGTTGGCATTGGGACCCGCACAGGCTGAAAGGGACTCGGAGGATGAGTTGGAAGGCCCAGAGCAAGATTGGTCAGCTGTACCTTTGCCCAGTTCACCTGTTGAGAGTTTAGCCTGGGATCTCGAGTGGGAGCATTCTCCCGGGAAGGAGCGGACCAGGTGGAGATGGGAGGCAGCGAAGCAGATAGCGGAGATAGTTATGAATTCCCAAATGGCCGAGGTTCCCAAGAGCTGGCCGGGCAGCAGATGGAGGCTAGCGGCTGGGAAACTCCGGGGGAGGCTGCTTCTCAGGAAGATAGCGATACTAGACTGGAAGAGCGGGGCCGTTCTCACAACAGGCGCAGGGACATAGAGGAGGGCAGGAGGAGCTGGCATCTGTCCCTAGACCGTCACCGTTCGGAAAGTAGAGACTGGAGACGCCGGGCCCTAGATCGTCGGGGTTCCAGGCCGAGGGATTAAGAACGGCCCCGTGGGAACTGATCGTCAGTTCTCCGGCCACGTCTTTACTGAATAGGCGCGAAGCGGAGTGGGACCACAAGCCAACAGTGGTCATCAAGCCTTGCCTTGCCTTTGCCTTGTTTCTTGAGCCGCAGCGGTTTGCGGCACCTTGCCCTGTTTCCTGATTCGCATTGGTTTGCGAAACCTTGCCCTGTTTCCTGATTCGCATTGGTTTGCGGAGCCTTGCCACGCTTCAAGCTATTTGCTACGTTACTTTGGACTACTTGCTTAACACTTTGAACACTTGCATATTATTAGACTATTTACTCTTTGGAACTGTTTTTATATACTCAATAAAGTAGTTAGCCTTTGCTACGTCTCCGTGTGTGTGTTAAAGGGGCAGTTCTAAGTCGGCGATTGTGACAATGGGTTGGCTGCCATGTTTCTCTGCTCAACTCCGGCTCCAGGCAGGGCAGCACCTGAATCCCGTCAGCCCCCTCCTTCTACAAGCCACGGTTTGTTTACATTCTCAACCCATTGGGAAACTCCTCATCTCTTCCTGTAGATTGCAGTACCTTCTCTGCCCATATGGAAGCAACTCCTCTTCCTTTGCTCCCAGTGCAGCATCTCCGCCAGGCAGTCTTCCTCTTCCTGGTGGGCGCCTCGCAGCAACTCAGCCACGTGGCAACCCGAGTCCGGAGGAGGGCGCCCAGCAGCACCTGGGCCTGCTGCGCGGTCCCCGGATGGAGCCCGGGCATCTGAGACGAGTAGGCCACCTCCAAGACGAGCAGGGGCCCTGCCACGTGCCCCTCCAAGCCTTGGGCCTCCTCCAGTCTGGAGACAAGGCTGGAGAAGGCTTCCCTGCCCGGGCCTGCTGCCTCGTCATGGCGAGGAAGAAGAGAAGAGAGAGAGGAAAGAGCGCGAGGGGGGGGGGGTGAGCATGTGAGGCAGAAGGGAAGGGAGGGGTGCTCGCTCCCTCCCTCCCTGGCCTCCTCCCTTCCCCTCCGTCGGCCAGATGCGCCCCTGGCCACGTGGCGCCCTGTGGCAACCGCTTAATTCGCCTCCGCCTAAATCCGCCCCTGGTCTAGAGATGCCCTTCCAGAAGCAGAAGACTTCTTCTGGGCATTGAAATATTTTTCTGGACTTTGGCAAGATGCATACAGAGTACAAGTTTAATCCAATGGAGTCTTGAGAATCATAGAATCATAGAGTTGGAAGAGACCTCATGGACCATCCAGTCCAACCCCCTGCCAGGAAGCAGGAGATAGATAGATCTCCTTTAGTATAATATTCTGAAGATTAATTTTCCAACTCTGAGGGCCCTTCCACACAGCCCTATATCCAGAATATCAAGGCAAGTAATCCCACATTATCTGAGTGTGGACTCAGATAACCCAGTTCAAAGCAGATATTGTGGGATTTTCTGCCTTGATATTATTGGTTATATGGCTATGTGGAAGGACACTTAGAAAATCTGTTGAAGTAAGCACATTAGGAAAACTTGCTCATTGTAGCTAACAAATTTGCTTCCAAAATAATATGAAAATTTTGAAATCCAAATGAACTGTAACTGCCATTATATTGCTCTTTTTTCTTCCTTCCCTTTTTTGGGTCAAATTGTTAGGGCAGAAAGAAAACACCAAAAGTAATGTTTGGAGAGAGATCATAAAAATTGAGGCTTATGTTTCCTTACAAGGCACATTTTATCACACAACTAAGACTTTTCTCATGTCTGCCCAAGCTTTTGAGTCAAACCATTTGAAATGCCTAGGCAAGCGTTTTCAAAAATGTCAAAAGGGATGGGAAAGTTAAGGATTTTGGTATGTAATTAGCAAGGCAGCTTATGTTAAGTTCATTCTCAGTGCTATTGTACATTTAATTCAAACGACAGACAGCTGGGCTGTCGAGTCACTAAGTGAATGTCATGCAGAATGATGCCATAATGCAGTTTGCTAAGTTGTCTTTGTAAGGGTTTCAGTTTGCTAGCCAAGCCAATCTCGTATCTCCCCCTGCCAGGTTGGGACTCAGGGAAAAACTATGCTTCCCCTTGACATCTGTTCTATGGAGTATTTTATCTAAATGTCTTGTTTGTTATTTTCTCTATTTTATTGGCAATAGCTATGTTACAAAGTACAGTGTACAACAAAGGGCATGATCGATTTCTTAAGAGCATCAGAACACAAGAAGAGTAGTGCTGGCAGTGGAGGTTACTGGTTCTTTTGCATTGAGGTAGTGAATTCATGTTCAGGTTAACAGCAACGTGTTTATTGCTATGTGATAAAACTCAGCATGGGTTCACCAGTGCAATACAATGGAATCACTGCTTTTCACTGGCTGCTTGGTCAGACCAAAGACCTGTCCACTAGTCAAGCATTCTGTTTTCTACAGGGGCCAGACAGAAGAAAATGGGAAACCTATAAGCAAAACATGAGCATAAATGCACCCTCTCACATGATCTTGAGTACTGATATACAGAAACATTCTGTTTCTAATAATGGAAGTAAGGTCAGTAGTCAATGAAAGCCAGATACAACCTATATTTGTCCAGTTTCCTGTAAAAGCACCCATTTGGTGGTATTTTCTAAAAGCACTTCTACAGGACACTATCATTCAACTTGTAGCCAGTTTGAGAGGAACTGTGATTAGATTGACAGATCTGGAACCAGTTTGAGGCTTGGAAGGTGCTCACTTGCCACAGAACCTGGAGTCTAACTGTTTTACAGTGTTGTTGCCCTTCCCCCTACCTTTCTGGAGAGATGCACATTAACACACTTTTCCTTTTTGTAAAAAGAAAAATGACAGTTAGCAGTGGAGGTAATAAATTACCCCTCCCAGGAGGTCTATTAGCCCTCCCCTGAGCTATATCCTTGGGGTGTTTTTCACAGCCCTGTTCAGGATTCTTTACAGTGCTTCAGCAGGGATGTGTGTCAACAATGCTTTCTGCATTTTGTGGAGCCAATTTGGAATATACTTGGGTCAGCTGCAGCACATTATATGGCTTCCATAGAACTTTCTTGTGCATTACAGGTATGGTTAAGATAGAAGGGCTCTCAATTTGAGGGTATCCTGAACAACATGTATTGTAGAAGTTTCTATTATTACTGCAGACACTCCACTCCTCTGCTCCCCCCACGTCCCATGCTTACAGATATCAGCAACAGAATAAATGAATTTCTTTTTCTTCCACCAGAAACTCACTTGACAGAGAATTTAAATGCCCAAAACATCCAGAAGAAACCTTGTAGGAAAGAGACCAACCTCTTTCTCTTTACATTTTTTCTTTTGCTTTTAGAGCAGAAGCATGACCTCAGGCACAAGGTTGGAAAAAAGACAAAATTGTCCCTTTTTTTCTTTATGCCTTTTATTAAAATAAAAGACATCACCAGTTGCCATTGCAGCCAGGATACCAGGACAGCCTGTAAAAACTGAGGAGAAGAAAGAGCACAGGCCCAATTGGTCTCCTACTAACCGACTGAGCAAGAGTATCAACACAGACAAACTGACAAAGTTAGCAAGAACTCAAATCAAAACACGGATTGAGTCTAAATGTGAATCAATCTCAGAATAATATAATATCCACAATACATTAAATCAGACCGAAGGCGCAAACAGTACCATACTCCAGATAAAGGTAAAGTTCCGATAATCCAAGGGTAATGTCCTGGTGAATCCACAATGTCAATGGAGACAAAGAAATTTAGACTCAAATCGAATATTAATGCTTCAATAGAATATCATCACTTATGTAGGACAACAAGGAGCTGGCAATACAAGCTGCTGACGAAAATCCGGGATAACAGGAAGCTGACGGTGTGGGTATCCACGTGTTTACAGGCCACTGGAATCCATTTCACTTTCAAAGAAGCTTTATCAAGGCTTAATCCGAATAATATTGTGTCCTTTCTAAAAGAATTATACATAATAAGTAAGGCTAAACATTATCAATTACCCTTAAACATATAAGGCATAACGTATAAAAGCATATATATATAATGGTATGTATATATGCCCTGCTGGACACCCTCTCCCAAAAAGCACCTATTTTCTGCTGATGTGTGGACAAAAGTCTGGCCTTTTCCCTTATTCGACATAAGAACTGGTTTAAGAACTCAAGCTATAATTCAAGAAATGCCCAGTTCTTCTATGCTATTTTAATCATGCAAAAAGCCCAAGACTATATGCAAAAAGCTCATGTTTCAGTCACTCATCAACATTAGTGAAGAGGCTTTTGGGGAATTATATTATGAATTTTTATTATTATTATGATTAGCCATTCCTTGTATGTAAAAGAATGTGCAAAACCAATTCATATTACAATGTATCAATAAATAATTTCAAAACTACTATTTTGAATAATTATATAGCATTGTTGGGGGTGGGGGTGTCCTTTATTTCCTAGTTTGCTTAGAAAAAAACTGGAATCATATTATAATGAAAGAAAAAACTATCTTTCCCACTGTACCATTATCTACATTTGGATGCTGGACAAAGTGGCTGCATTTGTCTTTTTAAAAAGAAAGTTATGATCTAGCAGTTTCACCACACATTCACTACACATGTAACAAATCACCAAGTCTGACTCTGACTTTGTGTTCATGGCAGGGGACACAACCTTTCTTTAGTGGCTTTGAGGCTGTAGATGAGTCTGCTGGCAGGATAATCTGTAACATATGTAACATGAGAAATGGGACACAGTGGTTATGTAACAGTTTTCCTTTTTTATAAAGAAAATCAGACAACGTTGTATAATTACAACTTTTAAGTTCGTCTTTCTTGGAATAAAATAAAAATGATTTGTATGTATTCATTTATCATATTACCACAATTTTCCTGGATACTACAGCCATCTGTATTACAGCAAGCTTCTTTCAACCAATCAATTTTTTTTCTTTTGTCTTTAAAAAAGCCCACACATATGGTGTTTATAAGATAGGTTTGTTTGACTTCATATGATTTCACTTTATTTTGGACTTCCTGCAGGGCATGTATTCTTTCTTTTCAATTACTGAAGATAATATAGTAATGTTGTCTTTTCAAACAATGAAAAATGTATTGCTTAAATGACAAAGAATTGCCAGACTTATTCAAAGTACAACATACGGCTTAGCTTAGAAGATAATTCTGTAGTTGTTTTTTTTTTAAAGCATTGCATTGGTGTGGTCTACATGAAATAATTAAAAGGACTGAAATGAATTCTTGCCTCTTCTCATGAAGTGAAAACTGTAACCATTTGCTATATTATACTATTAAAATTATCAGAACATAGATGTAATTGGTTTCAAAGAACTGGGTGATTGCAATTTAGTTCCTTTCTCTTTGCTGACAATGGAGGCCCAGGTCTCTGCTGTTAGCAAAACTGCTTTTTTTCATCTGCTTCAGGCTAGGCAACTGGCCCCCTATCTGTCCAGAGATGACCTAGCCACGGTGATCCAGGCCACGGTCATCTCAAGATTAGACTACTGTAATGCCCTTTACATTGGCCTACCTTTGTCTGTGACCCGAAAACTTAAGCTCGTCCAGAATGCTGCTCCTCGGCTTCTCACTGGGGCTCCTTTGGGTCAAAATCCCCAGCCACGGCTGGATATCAGCGATGCTATTGTGTATATAGAAACGAACTGCAACCGGGCATATCCTTTGGCTGATTCTGGGCTGCCACTTGAGAAAGCCTCTTTGGAGGCAAAACGGTCCTGGCCAGTATATCCGTACCGTCGCGGCCCTCCCTCCCCTCATGAAGCCAAGATCGTTACATCGGTGACGTGCTTACCATCATATTTTTCCATATGGATTATAATTTATTGCAGCCTTTTGGCTCCTTTTGGGCATCAACAGAATCCCCTCTCCTACGAAGCAGGGGTGTTCTTCCTACATACGCGGCTCCGCCTCCCTCTCCTGAGTGACTGGTCCACCATTGTGCTACGGAGCTCTCTCTCCCTCGCCTCTGTGTCTTGGATTCTCCATGCAACTGCTTGAATTGAAACGTATGCGATACTGAGGACTCTCTGAGTGTATACAGTGCTACACACATGAGGCTTGGAATGTATGTACTTTACTGGGAATTTTCCCTTTCGCTGTGACTATATATGTATATGTATTGCCTTAGTCAACTAGAGGGAACGCGTGCGTGGGGGTGCAATGTTTAAGTAGCCTGTCCTATATGCTTTATTGTACTATTACTGTTGAATTCTTCTTATATAAGTTATGATTGTATTGCTCAAATATCAAGCTTAATTTCTACTGATTATAAATGAATTGAAGTATTTACAGACTGTTGTCCTCTACCACTGTGTGTTTTACAGACATCAGGTTTAGCAAACATTGTTTAGCGTTTTCCTGCTCCAGTGAGATGTCACATAACTCCAATTTTGCAGCAGCTCCACTGGCTGTCGATCGAGCACCGGATCACTTTCAAGGTGACAGTACTAACCTTCAAGGCCGGTGTATCTGAAGGACCGTCTCACCCCCTACCAACCCCAGAGATCACTTCGCTCTGAATATCTAAACCTACTGGAAGTACCCAGCTTTAAAGCCGTTCGCCTAATGTCTACGAGGCGTAGAGCTTTCTCTATTGTGGCACCAACTCTTTGGAATGCCTTGTCAACTGAAGTTCATACCCTGCGAGACCTGCCAGCCTTTCGCAGGGCTTGTAAGACTTATTTGTTTCAGTTGGCATTTGAATTGTGAACGCTGAATTTTAATTTGGTATAAATAATGTTAATCTTTGCTTTTATGGTATTTTACATTGTGCTGTGAGCCGCTCCAAGCCCTCGGGGAGTGGCGGCATACAAGATTGAACAATAAATAAATAAATAAACAATAAACAATCAGGACTGCTGTTATCAACATATCTACATCGCATAATGATTGTCATGCAATTGATAATTTCATACCTTGTGTAGAATGACAGTTACTTAAAAATCATTGGGTATGAGCATAGCAAATGGTGGAGCCATGCACTTCTGCCTTGGGATTTTTTGTGGTTGTTGAAGTGAAGTTCAGTTTCATGGGCACCACATCTGGCAGCTTGTAAGATTCAATTCTCTTTTCAAGTAACTTCTAGAAATATAATAGAAAATTCTACTTTTAAAAAGTTTATAGTAATTGTAGTAGCTATCTTGAAAGAGCTTAGAACTGGCACTATAATTAATTATTTTAAAACCATTTTCAGTTCTTTATTATAGTATATTACTAAGTGTGGTGCAATAAAATAAAACCCCATATAGCAAATCCAAATTAAAAACAGATTATATTTTAAATGGTCTGAAAATGTAAAGCAATTAGAAGATTCATTACAAAATAATGAAATTCAGGCCTCTGAAGTAATAATGGCAGATGAAGAGCTAAGTGCTGGTAGAAATCTTGCCCCCAAACAGATACAATAATATTATTACCAACATTAAAAATGTTAACACGCTGCCACCACCACCACTCTCCAGCTGATTTAATTTGCTTAAACAATAGAACCTGATGTGAGATTGTATCTGCTGATTTTGAAGAATTTAGAGAAAATAGAAGATGCTAAGCTACAAGCACCAGGGAATATTTAATTGTTAACTTGCTGTTACTTTGAAGATGCTAGAAATTACTTGGGAAACATTTAGAGAGAATTTAAAATATATATAAGGACACACTTCAATTAGTAGAATCATAATAGAATTGTAGAGATTACAAAGACCATCAATCTCACCTGATTTAAAGGAACTAAAAAGAACTAAAAGGAAGCAAGAAATGGGCAACCTGATTTGTATGTGTGTGTGTGTGTGTGTGTGTTTATATATATATATAATGGCAACATTATTTAGGGGTTTGTAAAAAGCCTACAGCTTTGAACTTTCAGCCTGGAATTATGGGAGCAAAAGAATGGAATGAATGGTAGAATTTGAAGAAATTGGGGTAATGAAGTGAAATTTTCTGAAAAGTTCATGAGAGATTCTAAATGATATGTGTGGGGGTAGGGGTGGGGGGTTGACAGCAACAATGAGATGTTTATTTCCTATGGAGGAAGAATATCATATTCTCTTTAGAAGCATCACCAATGTTCAGTTGCAAACTAGCAGGTGTCATTTTATTTTTCAAAATGTCCTCAGTACCACATTATTTTAACTTGTTCTCTGGAGATATGAGGATCATATCAACTCAACTGCGGCTGGCGGGGATGAAAGACAGGGCTTTCTCGGCTGTGGCCCCCCGCCTCTGGAATGCGCTTCCAAGCAAAATATGATCAACCCCATCCCTCCTAGCTTTCAGGAAGAAAGTAAAATCGTGGTTGTGGGACCAGGCCTTCGCACAGTAACTGCAGCACTTTATTTGGAACAGACTGTTTTAACGACGGACATGAAACACGGCTTCCGCCATTGATTGATCATTTGAATGTGCATTGTATAGATAGAATTTTGAATGAACTGGATAGCTAATGTTTTAATGTTGATGTTTTAATCTTGTTGTATTAGTGTTTTATATTGTGTATTGTTGCCGGCATCTAATTGTGCCTTGTAAACTGCCCTGAGTCTCTCCCCCTCCCCCCTGGGGGGGGGGGGGGTTGAGAAGGGCAGGTTAGAAATACAGTAAATAAATAAATATATGGCTGCCATATTATTGCTTTCTCCAGGAGGTTTTGCCACAATAACACACCCTTGCCATTATAGAAAGAAACTCGCTAAGGAAATGGAAATTGACTTCTTCAGCCCAATACTTTGAAACAAACTCTGCAGGGGAGTTCTACCAATCATCATATTACATACAACAACACATACTTATTTACTGACAAACTTAGAATTGGTTTTATTGCATATACTGTATATTAGTTTCCTTTTATGTTATATGAAGAATGATTATGTTTTTATTATATTGAACTTATATTATTCTATATTTATCTGGAATTTATTAAGCTGAAGGGTTGTCTAGAAAGTTTCCAAATACATAAATAAATACTAACCTTCAGTACTGATGATACCCAGCTCATTCTGAGGTTGGACCCCGGGGCAGTCTCTGTACCCGATAATTTCCATCTTTGCCTTGAAGCTGTCACTGGATGGCTGCGAGCCAGTAAGTTGAAGGTGAACCCGGCGAAGACGGAGATCTTGTGGCTGGGCCGCCCGGGGTAGCGACCCAGTTGCCAACTTTTGATGGTGTGGCCCTCTGCCCTCAGCCATCGGTAAAAAGTCTAGGGGTCCGACTGGACGCCCACCTGTCCATGGAGGAGCAGATCGGCTGCACCTGCAGGACAGCATTCTTCCATCTCCGGTTGGCTAAACGCCTGGCTCCCTACCTCTCCCAACGCGACCTGGCTACGGTGATCCAAGCCACGGTCATCTCGAGGCTTGATTACTGTAATGCGCTCTACATTGGCCTTCCCTTGTCGATGATCCGGAAGCTTAAGCTGGTGCAGCACGCCGCAGCTCGCCTCCTCCTGGGTGCTGCAAGATCTGACCGAGCGACTCCACTCTTGCGCGAGCTGCACTGGCTTCCGATTGAATTCGGGTCCTCTTCAAGGTGTTAGTCCTCACTTTCAAGGCCATCTATGGTTTGGGGCCAGTGTACTTGAGGGAGCGACTTACCCCCTATATGCCTGCGAGATCACTACGCTCCGAGGAGCTCAACCTCCTTGTGGTGCCTCCCCTCGGAACCTGCCGACTAGCCACTACACGGCGGAGGGCATTCTCTGTAGCCGCCCCAAGTCTCTGGAATGGCCTCCCGGAGGAGATCCGCGCCATCCGCGCTCTCCTGCCCTTTCGCAAGGCCTTGAAGACTTGGCTTTTTAGGAAGGCGTTCGGCTCTTAATTCAACCACATTGCCCGCTTGCCGCCTATGGTTCCCCCCAGGTTTTTTATCCCGTCCCCCCAGCCTTTGCTGAGGGCTGTGCTCTTAATATGTTTTAATCTGTTGTGATGTGTAATATGTTTTAACTGCTTAATTGTTTTATTTCTCGGTGTTTTTGCTTCTTTGTAAACCGCTCTGAGCTCCGGAGTGAGCGGTATACTAAATCGAAGTTAATAATAATAATAATAATAATAATAATACTTGCCGCAGCCTCAGCCAGACCAACAGCTGGTCGAGGCAAAGACCTCTTTTTAGACTAAAGTGTATAGCTATTGAAGAACAGAAACTGCTTCTAATGTAATTAATGTTAGTATTAGATATTTTAATTCTGTTTTCATTGTCTACATGTTTGCTTATGTTCTATGTTAATATGATTTTAATTGTTTTTAATTTATAGTTATATGTCATCGTTTTAGTTATTATGTTTTATTTTGTACTAGCTTGGGGACCCGGCGGTGCCCGGGTGTTTTGAGATACGTAGTAGTTGGTCTGTAGCAGTTATCTATGTGGCTCACAGTGGTGTCAGGAAGTTAATGAAGGTACAGCAAGTGCCATCGTCCATGGTCCACCCTCCTCCAAACAGCACCAGGAGGTAGAGTGGGTCATGGAGGGTCTGTCTGCCAAGTTTGGCCTTGATCTATCATTATTGGGAGTTGCAGTGGCATCATGACATTACAGAAGGTACTGCAAGTCCCATTATCCATGGGCCACCCTCCTCTAAACAGCATCAGGATGTAGAGTGGGTCATGGAGGGTGTGTGTGCCAAGTTTGGCCTTGATCCATCATTATTGGGAGTTGCAGTGGTGCAATGAAATTAATGAAGGTACTGCAAGTCCCATCATCCATGGTCTGCCGCCCTCCAAACAGCAGTAGAATGTAGAGTGGGTCCCTGGGGCTCTGTGTGCCAAGTGTGGTTTTTATCGATGTTTGTTGGTGGCCACAGTGGTCTGTGGGAACAGAGGGGTGTGAAAGTACTACAAATACAAAGTAAACGAGCAGGCTGGTCCATCATACATTGTATGCTAGTGCATGTAGGGAATAACACATCCCCCACAGATAAGAAAATAATATACCATCAATAAGTTCAAATCACAAAGTAACATGGAGGACAGATACAATGCATTGAAAGTAGTCATCAGCAGGACGGGGGTTATGTGTGCCGAGTTTGGTCTCGATCAGTAATTGGATGAGGGTCACAGCAGACTTGGGAAGTGAGTAGAGGTACTTCAAGTCCCATCATCCATAGTCCACCCTTCTCTGAACTGCAGCAGGACGTAGAGTGGGTCATTGGGGGCTCTATGTGCCAACTTTGGTCTGATCAGTCCGTTTTGGTGGCCTCAGTGGTCTGTGGGAACAAAAGTGTGAATGTACTACAAGTCCCATAATCCATGGTCCAGCCCTCCTGCAAACTGCAGTAGGATGTAGAGTGGGTCATGGGGGCTCTATGTGCCAACTTTGGTCTTGATCAGTCATTGGATGAGGGTTTCAGCGGTATCGGGAAATGAGTCAATGTACTTCAAGTCCCATCATCCATGGTCGGCCCCTCTGCAAACTGCAGCAGGATGTAGAGTGGGTCATGGGGGCTTTGTGTGCCAAGTTTGGTCTTGATCAGTCTTTGTTGAGGTCGCAGTGGTCTTGGGAACCAAAGTGTTAGGTACTACAAGTCCCATCATCCATGGTAGGGCCTCCTTCAAACCACACCAGGATGCAGAGTCAGTCATGGGGGCTCTGTGTGCCAAGTTTGGTCTTGATTCGGTCTTTGTTGAGTGGAGCAGTGGTCTCTGGAACCAAAGTGAGTAGAGGTACTTTAAGTCCCAGCATCCATGGTCCACCCTCCTCCAAACTGCACCAGGACGTAGAGTGGGTCATGGGGGTTATGTGCCAACTTTGGTCTTGATTCAGTTATTGGATGAGGGTTGCAGCGGTGTCGGGAAATGAATGAATGTACTTCAAGTCCCATCATCCATGGTCAGCCCCTCTGCAAACTGCAGCAGGATGTAGAGTGGGTCATGGGGGCTCTGTGTGCCAAGTTTGGTCTTGATCAGTCATTGGATGAGGGAGTGGATCATGGGGGCTCTGTGTGCCAAGTTTGGTCTTTATCGGTCTTTGTTGGGGGCCGCAGTGGTCCGTGGGAACCAAAGGGATTTAAAGTACTACAAATCCCATAATCCATGGTCCATCTCCCCCAAACCACACCAGGACGTAAAGGGGGTCAGGGGGGTTATGTGTGCCAAGTTTGGTGCAGGTCCATCACCCGCGCTGGTCGCTGTGGCCTGTGAAAGTGGCAGCCAATCAGAATGCTGGCACATATCCACAAACGCACAAACAAACCCACATACAAACATTCTGCTTTATTAATATATAGAGATGTATGTTGGCATTGAATCTTGCCATTACTTGATGTAGACTGCTTTGAGTCCCACCAGGGCTTGAGAAAAGTGGTATATAAATGGAAGAATTTTTTTTTTAAATACACACTCCATCATTGTCTTGAGTGCCAAGTAGGTAGCATAGGATTATCACCTTAACGGGACTTGCTGGTTATTGGACCTAGGACTTTCTACATGCATAAGAAGTCCTTGACCACTGAGCTATGATCCCAAATGATGAATTCTCCCATTTTTGAGAATAACTATCCACATCTCCTATTTGATAATGGTGCTTGACCTACAGCAAAGCCATGCCTTCACCTGATTTCATTGAGCAAAATACTTAACCTGACTTACTTTTCCATTGTGATCAGATAATTTTTCCAATACTTTCCTCTCTTGATACATGCAATCATTGCCTGCTTTGTCTCTTTATTTCCTTACTCAGCAAAACCAAACTAATTCAGGGGGGATGCTTTATTCAGATTTTCTTTACTGAATCTCCCATCTGCCTTAGGCAACTTAGGCTATGATAAGGAATGTTGAGCGCTGGAGTTCTTCAACATCTAGAGAGGCAATGTTTCCCACTCCTGCAACCCCTTCACATGGCCCTTTCAGACCCTGTCATTGTGCCATAAAAGGGAAGGCACATGTGGTGGCTCATGGCACCCTGCACAACCTTCATTCTCCCCTTATCACATGGAGGAGATGGGAAAGGATGCATTGGCACCTTTCCCCTACCCCATCAGATAGCATATATGGTGACAGTGCACATTTCCCCTTCATCCTTTCCACCATCACACGGCAAAAAGGGGATGAAAGTGTGGTTCGCTCCATTGGAGCTACCCAAACAACACTTATTCCCTGTAGAAAAGGAGAAAACAAATTTTGATGCTTCCCCTCCACTTTGGGAGGAATGTGGACAGGGCTTGCCATGTGTTGTGTGATGGCACATGGCAGGCTCCATCCAAGCTGTGCATTAAAAGCAGAAAAATAAGGCAAAAACACCCGGTGTGAAGAGGTCATTGGTCTTTCTCCACCCCACATGATTTCTACAGCGTAGATACACCCTTAGATGTAATCTTGCAGTGAGTGGCCTTTGGCAATGTCAAGTTAATCCTCATCTGGTTGTTCTGTTTTGGTTTTTGAAAGAGTATGGAACGAATGCAAAAACACTGTCTCTAGACATTTCCAATACAAGTGGGATGGTGGTAATGCGGAGCTGTACTAAAAATGTGCCATGAGGAGCTGTACTAAAAACCACAGCATTAACCAAAAAGCTATCAGATAGCAGCACCTCTCTGCTGATGTCATTAAATCACATTTTCAAATGAAAGGGGAGAGCAATAACAAATTAAAGGGATAGATGGTGTGGGTGTGATTTCTTTTAAGCTCAGAGAAACATGCCATTTTATTTGGGAGGAAGAAAACATAAATATTGAGCATGAAACCAGAGCAAGAACATGCTGTAAGAGTTTAGGCATTCTGATCTGTAGCTGTACTTGTATTTGGATAACTAAAAGCATAACACATTTTTCCAGCAATGACTAAAGCAAGTCATGCAGTCATCTCATTCTACACTGATGAACGAAAGCACAGTGGTAGGTGTATCATTTATTAGAGCAGTATTATCAATAATAGCAGGGATGCCAATGCCACACAGCTGTAAAACTTAGCTGAATCCTCATAATAATTTAGTCTGAAAATGAGCCCAAAGTAACACAGCATTTCAGAAAATTTGCTTTTAAAATAATATAAAAATTCACATAACAACAACGAATTTGTTCCTTTCAATGCAGGCCATAAATATTATAAAAAGGCAAGAAAATATCTACCACATTTTGGAAAGAAAAGGAAACAAAATAGATCAGGCTCCAGAACTGCACTTATCTTCCCATAAGTGGCATTTTTAGAGGCCAATTCATGGGTATAGCCACACTACACAATTAGCCATTGATAACACTTTGTTGTGGCTCCATTTTATAGAATCTCCAAATTTGTAGGCAAATGAAGTACTTGGAATTCTTGGCTAGATAGCTCTTGTTCAGGCTGTCTGATGTGAAAGACCTGTATTTTTTCTAATCTGCCAGGGATCTGTGCCCTATTTCTACTAATTTGCTATAATTGTTGGTTTCTTTCCATAGAATATTAATGGATGTTTGTAGACAATCAGTGGTTCAAGCACCATGAATTTAAGTAGCAGTGCTCTAGTGGAACTCTCCTGAAATATAGCACAATATCTTTCTAGCAGAGCATTGTAAGTATCTCAAACTGCAGGTGCAGGGATTTGATATCTGTATATCTGTATCTGTATACCTTTATAAAACGGAATGTTTGTATGTGTGTATGTGTGTATGCGGAGGGCGGAAGGGCAGATATGTGGCAGCTATTTGCATAAAGTCCTTTGATTGGACAGCCTCGCCACTCCAAAATTCTAAGGCACCAGACAGAGGGCATTGATAGCCACTGATTAGCCAGCATCCCAGAATCCAGGCCTCTACATTCAAACAACAGGATTTCTTCCCACTGAGGGGAAAAAAGCCAGCAACCCAGAATCCAGGCCTCTACATTCAAACAACAGGATTTCTTCCCACTGAGGGGAAAAAGCCAGCATCCCAGAATCCAGGCCTCTACATTCAAACAACAGGATTTCTTCCCACTGAGGGGAAAAAAGCCAGCAACCCAGAATCCAGGCCTCTACATTCAAACAACAGGATTTATTCCCACTGAGGGGAAAAAAGCCAGCAACCCAGAATCCAGGCCTCTACATTCAAACAACAGGATTTCTTCCCACTGAGGGGAAAAATGCACCATCAACATTCCTCCCCCTTGGCTCTGTGAAAACAAAATGGATTCCTGTATTCTCCTCCCCTCAGCTTTTAGAAAACGGCTGCCTGCCATGCACCCTTTTAAAGTTACCAATAGCAGGCCATAACATTACAGGCCCCAAAATAGAGTTTAGGGCAGGATGGCCGACGAATGATGGGATTTGCATCCCAATTCACTTCCCAGAAAACATTGTAGCCCCTACAAATCCCCTTCTCCCAGATAGGCCCAAAAGAGGCATCCATCTTCCCTCTTCAACACAGTGTCAGAGAAAGGCAGCTTCTGACAGGATCTTTAGAACAGGCACTGTCACTCTACAAGGTAAGGCCCTACTTCACTCAAAAGACACAAGAGAAAACAATAAATACCTTTCTCTAATGCCTTTTAATGCTTATATAAATAATTCTGGCCCAAAGCCCCCTCACCCAGCCTCATTGGACCTTACTGCTAATTCCATGCAGGCCTTTCCCATTTTTTTTACTCCTTTCTGTTTTACACCGGTATACTTTCACAGGCCAGGGCGGATATGTGGCAGCCACTTTCACAGGCCACAGCGACCAGCGGGTGATGGACCTGCACCAAACTTGGTACACATAACCCCCTATGACATGACCCACGTATTATGGGATTTGTAGTACTTTTCCAAGACTTTGGTTCCCACAGACCACTGAGGCCACCAAAAAGGACCAATACAGACCACACTCAGCACGCACAGCCCCCATGACCCACTCTACGTCCTGGTGCAGTTCGGAGGAGGGTGGGCCATGGATGATGGGACTTGAAGTGCCTCTACTCACTTCCCAAGTCCGCTGCAACCCTCATCCAATCACTGATCGAGACCAAACTTGCCATACATAACCCCCATGACTGCCTTCACGTCCTGGTGAGGTTTGGGGGAGGACTGACAATGGATGATGGGATTTGTAGTACTTTTACACCCCTCTGTTCCCACAGACCACTGTGGCCCCCAACAAACACCGAGAAAGTCCACACTTGGCACACAGAGCCCCAGTGACCCACTCTACATCCTACTGAAGTTTGGAGGGGGACAGAACATGGATGATGGGACTTGCAGTACCTTCCCTCACTTCCCAATCCTGCTACAAACCTAATCCAATGACTGATCAACACCAAATCTGGCACACAGAGCCCTCATGACCCACTCTACAGCCTGGTGCAGTTTACTGTGAGACGGACCACGGATGATGGGACTTGAAGTACCTTCACTCACTTCCGAAAAACAATGCATCCCTCATCCATTCACCAATACAGACCAAACTTAGCACACAGAGCCCCCATGACCCAATCTACATCCTACTACACTTTGGGGGACGGGACACACAGAGATGATGGGACTTGCACTACCTTCAGTAATTTCATGATACCACTGCAACTCCCAATAATGATGGATCAAGACTAAACTTGGCACACAGAGCCCCCCATGACCCACTCTACATCCTGCTGCACTTCTCAAATGACCCGGGCAGGGCCGGGTCCCCAAGCTAGTAAGAGATATAAAAGAATTCAAATACTATCAAACTGCTGTATTTGTACAGTGTGGACACTCCATAGGTAAGAGTGAAGTGCCATAAGTGGGAGTGTTTAAGAAATCCCCAAAATGAGCAGCCAAAGAATATCAACAGTTTAAAGTAATCTGTCCAATGTGTGTACACATTGTGAGAATGAACAGTTTTTCTTCTTATATTCAGATACAATATCTCTGAGAACTATGTGAAAATTTTGTCAGTTTCTTTTTAAATGACCGATGTCTTTCTTAACAAGGTGGAGAGAACTTAAATTTTAAAGCATTCAAATGTATGAGAAGGTGAAAATCACAGAATTATTCATGCTGAAAACAATAGAAATGTATGTTTCCAGAACAATGCTTTCTCCTTGAGGGCAAAGCAAGAAGAGAGATCATTGTAAAAATGACAGTGGACTTCTGTAGCTTAAAAGTGATGAATTTCTCCCTTAAAGATGAGACATTTTCCTATTTCTCAAATAGAATAATTCAAAGGGAAGGACAACGTTTTATTGACCTCTCTGAACTGAAAGTCTTATCAGTATGAATACTTTTTAAGGCATGCTAATCTTCTTTCCCAGACAAAGAACCAGAAAGTAGTGACAAAACACCACACTACAGCATGGATGGATAGTTTTTACACCATGGCAACAGAACAAGTCAATACCTCAGAGAGCAATAGAAACAGCTATAGAATTCTACTAAGCTAGGCATAGTAATCTGTATTACTGTAGACTAGCAGACATTTTTTTAAAATGTGCAGATTTGCCATTTACTAATATTGCTATGTGTACTCACTGCCTGCCAATATATTTCTGGATTGATATTGTCATCAGATTCGCAAAAGTTATGGATACATATATAAAATGTATTCATGTGCCAATTCATGAAACACTAGGGGCTCTTCCACACAGCCCCATATCCCAGAATATCAAGGCAGAAAGTCCCATATGATCTGAGTGTGGACTCAGATAACCCAGTTCAAAGCAGATATTGTGGGATTTTCTGCCTAGATATCCTGGGATATAGGGCTGTGTGGAAGGGCCCTAAATGTGTATTACAGGATAGAGAGTATAGTCTCTTTACAGATAGGGTTGTGGCACCCCAGTTTCTGGCGGTGTTTTTGGTTAAAAAAAAGATAGTAAAGAAGCCAAGAAATGGAAGAGATTTAATAGAATTCTTCCAGAAATAAAGATGTAAATTCAACTCATTTTCTAAAGCAGTGATTACCAATCTTGTGTTCCCAGAAATTGGGATAAAAATCCCAGGATCTCTAATAATTTACAATATTGGCTGAAACTTCTGGGTGTTCATATTCAACAACATCTGGGATCTAAGTCTGGCAGCTGTTTATCTAAGGGCAAGTCTACACTGACCACTTATTGTGGATGGAAGGCATCTCAAAGACATGGCATTTAAATTATACAAGGCATAAACATGCAGAGCAACATGCATTAGAAAACTCAAATAAGTAAAATCGGTGGATGCTGCACATCAGCACACATAGGGTGTAAAGCACATCATATGACATATCTGATTAAGGGATGGGTGCTCTGGTGATCTGTGCAAGCCCATTGCAGCAGAGGAGCTAGGGAAAAAAACCCAAGTCCTCTATGATCATGAAGCCACAGACCTGCTCATTCTGGAAATGGCTTGGAGTTTATCTATTCAGTGTGTTGAAGCACTGCTTAGTTCCAGGACTTTACATCTGATCAGGTATATGTTTGATTTGCTTCTGCCTCTGTTGCTTTTGTCTTGCATTACTTGGTTAACGGAGATGTGCACTTAAGAAATTTTATTGCTAGACATGAAAAATAAGCTTCACATTTTTGTACTGTCTTATAAGGCAAGACTGACTTGACCACAAACTTTCTCAGTTACAATACAGCATTATATTTAAATACCAAGGCTAATTTGGGGTATGCGAAAATACTTTAGGGCCAGTATTGATTTTTAGTAGGAGGAAGAGAAAGAAATTGGGGCATAGTAAAGGCAGCTGTAAAATTAAGACTGTTCCTGATAAACTAGGACATTTGGAAGGTATCCGTCCTTCATCATTTAGAGTTAGGGCTGCAATTCCTCATTTTAAAAAGGAACATAGCGAAATGCTTTCTAACAGCTTAAGTATGATTAGTACAGTAAATTTAGCATTATTTTCAAATAGTTATCAGGTGAGATTTAGAACTTTATTCTTGTAGAAGAATCCATTTCTTTTTCCTTCTCCTTTCATCTTCTATTCCTTATATTCCAGAAATAAAACAGGCAACAATGGCAAAAGGAAATTTATTTGTGTGTCAAAAGATATTCCAATAGAAAACATCACCCTAACTATTGTAATTATAAAAATGCTTTACAAAAATGATAAACATAGATCTTTTAAAAATAAAAAAATAAAACACATTTTGAATAGAAATACCGAATGTGAAATCTGAAAACTTTTTAAAGGCTATTCCAGTTGTGAGACTTTATAGCTTAGGAGAGGAGTTTTCCTTCCAATGTCATATATAATGGATTAGTAATAGACACTATAAATTTACAAAATGATAACTGTGAGGAATCCTTGTCACATGATAATGCCCTAAATTGTGCCATACATGAGAGTATCTGGCAACAAAAGGAGAAATCCGTGCCATATTCTAATTAGTTAAAGTAAGGACGAAACTGTTACCATATGGCAAATTTGTCACCTCTTTGAGGCTCAGGCTGGATTTGCTGTCATTTTAAAAAGTCACGTCTTACCAAAAGAATGAAGTTCACAGCAATTTTGGATCTCATACTGTTTGTGAATAATATCAACTTTATAAAAAAAAGAGCAAAAATCCAGCTGCAAGACTGACAACATATAGAAGGGAAAGGAGCAACAAAAGGCTTTGCCTAATTGTTTCAAAACTCTGAAACTGTTCCAAAGCATTGCAAAGAAGAATAAAAAATCTCAAAATCTTAATCCTAAAACAATATAGTATTTTTCTCCCAAATGGTTCACACATCTGCAGATCCATTACATGCATATTGTTATTTGTAGGATGCAATCTTGTTTTATTGCCAACAGAAACTGAAAAGCTATTTCAGCTGGGTCTGTGTCAGGCAAATATGGTATCTGAACTCTATTGGCCTACACAACAGAGGAGCTTTTTCCAAACTGTCCTGAGATAGAGTCATTTAAAACTGAAAACTAGATTGAATTGTAATAAGTGTTCTCCCTTCCTCCTCACTATTTGCTTGATGGAAATGTCTATGTGTGTGTTCTTGGGGTGGGGGATAGTAATGATCACTTTTGGTCCCTAATGTTCATATATTCCACAATTGTGTACACATCACAGTAGGCTGGTTTATCACGAAAAGCAATGAAAAAAATCAAATAATATTTGATTGTTTCTATTAGGCAAAGACTTTTGTTGCTCCTTTCTTTTCTGTAAGTGAGTTGAGGGGCAGGAAATAGGGTTTTTTAAAAAAATCTAATGTTTTAAAGACTTTCTCATGAAATATTTTGGCATAAAAAGGGAAGGAACCCTCCCTTTCCCAAAAATCCCCCAAAGCTATTTTTTACTGTTTTACTTCACTGCTTTTCACAATCCCAGTCAGCTGCAGTTTCAGCACCATTAGCTCTCTCATATATTTGTAGACAGAACTAGCTAGCAAAGAATTTTAAAAGAAAAGAAAATTAATTCTTATTTCTTGTAAAAGTGGCCTTGTCACACAATCAGTCAGATTTGAGCACATGATTGTAACTCTGAGGTCAATGGCATGCATTTAGAATAAGGACACTCCTTTCTGAAAGACATTGTCCTCATTTGGAACTCCAGAGAAATATTTACATGGCCAAGTCCAACTGGCTGAATGGATGAATGATGTCATCAATGTCACTGATGCAGTTAATAATCTCACTGAGTGCTCTTTTTTCAAACCTCCTGCTCTGGTTTCAGCTTTACTTCTTAACTTTATAACTTTGACAGTGTTAACATTCAGAATGTCAGGAATTCCCCATTTTTGCTTAATTTACTTTCCGGTTTTGTACTCCAGACCCAAGGTTTTTCAAAAATTTGAAAGATCTAGTGCAGTAACACAAAAGAATGGGAAGAATACATTAAAACTGTCTTTCTAAATCAAATTTAATGTTTTTTAGTTCCCCATTTTGCATGCAGTGATTAGCCTTCAGCTTTCAGAAAGTTCACAAGCTCTTGATATTCTTTATTCCCAGCTTCTGATACACATAGGAAAATTGCCTCCAAATGGAAATATTCATCATAGATTACTTCTGCTAACAAAACTGTATGCCATTAATTTATGTAATTTTAGGCTGAATAAACTACACTGTTTGGGATTCTCACTGTTTTATGAAATTTTCAGTCACAGGATTCCAAAGAAGATATAAAAGTTGTGTAGCAGAATAATAATAATAATAATACTTTAATATTTGTGAGTCGCCCTCCACCAGAGGTGCTCCGGGCGACTTACATCATTTAAAAACCTAAAACAACAGTGTACAGCAGTTTAAAACAGATACAAGTCTGAGGAAGGCTCAGACATTCAGAGGTACCGATCAGGCCCAAACGCTAGGCGGAAGAGCCAGGTCTTTAGGTCTGACCGGAATCTAGTTAGGGTCAGAGTGGCTCTGAGGGCAGGTGGCAATGAGTTCCAGATCCTGGGGCCGCCACGGAAAAGGCTCTCCGCTGGGTTTCCATCAGCCGAGCCTCTCGAACCCCGGGGATGGTCATGCAATCGCCATTTATGGCACGTGCTGGCCTCACGCTGCGTTGGGCCGTCAGCCGGTCACTCAAGTAGGCTGGCCCAATATTGTGCCGAGCTTTAAAAGTGAGCACCAGGAGTTTGTAGAGCACTCTGAACTCTAAGGGCAGCCAGTGGAGATCTTTTAAGATAGGAGAGATGTGGTCCCTCACTGATGACCCCGAGATGAGTCTGGCCGCTGCGTTGTGGATGAGTTTCAGCCTCTTGGTTGTGGAGAGGGGGAGGCCCACATATAGGGCGTTGCAATAATCAACCCGAGACAACGGTGGCATGAACCAGGGTTCTCAGCGCGTCAGGTGGGCGGTAGGGGGCCCGCCGTCGGGCCCGACGGAGGTGGAAGAAGGCGCCTTTGCTGCCGCCTGGATCTGGGCCTCCATCGTTAGTTTTCGTTCAGGATCACTCCCAGGCTTTTCACTGCCGGAGCCGGGAATAAGGGCTCGTCCTCGAAGGGTGGCAGTGATGGGTGAGAGGCGGGTCGGCCAGGCCAGAGGATCTCCGTTTTGGCTGGGTTGATTTTGAGTCTATGCGCTCTGAGCCAGCTCGTCACCGCTCTCAGTCCTTGGCTGAAATTGTCCGGCACCGACGATGACCCTGGGTCAAGCTTCAGGAGCAGCTGTGTATCGTCCGCATATTGGTAGCAGGAGAACCCATAGCTCCTGGCAATACTAGCCAGAGGCTGGACGTAGATGTTGAAGAGGGTGGGAGATAGGATAGCACCCTGGGGGGACTCCACATTCCAATTCGCTTTTCCTAGAGACTTGACCCTGCCACTCGACCCGTTGCGAGCGGCCTCGCAGGAACGATTCCAGCCAGGTCAAAGCCTTGTCACGGATCCCAGAGGCAGCCAGGCGGTCGAGGAGCAAGTCGTGATCAACGGTGTCAAAAGCCGCGGTTAGGTCCAGGAGGACTAGGACTGCCGAGCCTCCCGGTCCAGTTGACGGCGGATGTCGTCAGTGATCGCTACGAGGACGGATTCCACTCCGTGACCTGCGGAAACCCGACTGAGACGGGTCTAGGCCCGGATTGATCCAGGAAGTCCCGTAATTGGCTTTCTACCGCTCGCTCTAAGAGCTTACCCAGAAAGGGTAGGTTGGCAACGGGCGGTAGCTTGCTGGGTCATCCGGGTCGAGGTTCGTCTTTTTCAAGAGGGGGGCTGACTCTGGCCTCTTTCAGGAGTTCGAAAGGTGCCTGTCTCTAGGGAGAGATTTACCAAGTCCTCAGAGCCCGATATGATGTCAATATTGGACTTAATTAGGTGTGATGGGCAGGGGTCCGTTGGGCAGGTCGTCGCTCTTGCCCCGGTCACCAGCCTTCTCACCTCCTCCGTTGTTAGTGGGCTGAATTCTGAGAGACGGTGTTCATTTGTCCGGTGGGGTACTGGGACTCGTGTCCCCTCCTCGGGAAACAACGGCAAGTCAAGTCAAGTGCCGCGATTTTTCCGAGGAAGTACTCCTGGAGGTCATCTGCGGTTATCGCCGAGTTGTTGGATTCACTCTGTGGGGACGTGAGGAGACTCCGGACTACCTTAAAGATCTGTGCCGTATGGGAACCCGCGGCTGAGATCTGGGCCGCATTATAGGATCTCTTGGCCTTTTTGATCTCGTGTTCGTATAGCCTGTGTTGTTCTCGGTAGGCTGCTCTGGTTTCTTCACTAGGCTTTCGTCGCCAGGTGCTCTCGAGTTGCTTCCTTCGATGTTTTATCTGCTTTAGGTGTGTTGTGAACCATGGAGAGCAGGTTTTCCTGGGTGGAAGGGCGCCTTAGGAGCTATCTGATCAATGGCCCTTGAGAGAACACTGTTCCATCTGGCGACTAGATCTGATAGTGATCCTCCGGGGACCTCCAGGGGTTCCAGCGCCGCAGCGAATGCCCTCGGTCATCGCGCTCTTTGGCGGGCTAATACAGACCTTGGCTCTGATCTTACCGTGAGGGGATGTTGGTATCTACCCTCACCGTCAGGTGGTCCGACCAAGGCACTGCTCTGGAATCGCGATGATTTGTGGTGAGACCCTGGCTGAAGATCAGGTCCAGTGCATGGCCCGCTTGGTGAGTGGGGCCGGTATCTGTCCTGGAGAGGTCGGGGGCGTCCATGTGCATGAGAAATTCTCGTGCATTGTGGGGTGGGCGGGAGGGTGTCCGGGGGGATGGTGCAGTCCCCCAGGAGGAGGAACCGGGGGAACCTCCGGGCCCTGTCCGCGAGCAGATCCTGTAAGGCAGATGTGGCCTCTTTATGGGCCCCGGGGCCCGGTAAACCACCAGGATCCCGTCTTTCCCTCCTCTCCAAGGGTTGCTCCCAGGCATTCTATGCCGGTCATCTCCGGTGTTTGGAGGACAGAAGTGGCAACAGCGTCCCTTACGACCAGTCCTACTCCCCCACCCCGACCTATAGATCTTGGTCGATGGAAGGCTCGAAAGCCTGGGGGGGCTATCTCCTGGAGGAGGACACAGTCACCGTCCTGGGTCCATGTCTCTGTGATGCAGATAACATCTGCGTCCTGTTCTGCGATAAAATCTCGCAGGGTGGCCAGCTTATTGCAGATCGACCTCGCGTTGAGGAGCAGAAGTGAGGACCAGGGTGCGGCAGGTGTTTGTTGACGGGCGTGGCAGGTAATGGGGCGCAGCCAGGTCGAAGAGGAACTGCGGCTCTGTTTGGTGGAGGGTGGGTTGTTGGACCTTGCCTCCTCTGCCCACCAATTACTGGGATGGGACAGGCGGAAGCGCTCTGGGGCTGATGGTTGGAACCGGAGCGCTGAGTTTGCACACGTCCCCGAAAGGGACGTTGAGGTGGCCTGTCCTTGATTGCAGACCGGAAGGGGTGGATTGGACGGGCGCTGTGCCATGGAAGGGCCGGTGGGGAGTCGAATCCTTCGAGCCCAGACGGGTCTGGTCCTGAAGGGGCCGGGAGGGCCAATCGGGAATTCCTGGAGTTGTTGTGTCCTCTCTGGGTAGCGGTGCCCGGTTGCGTGGCCTGAGCGATTCCAGGCGTGGGGTGTTGGGCTTTTCTTGAGAAGCCCCTCTGGCCGCGGGGGCCTGTAGATCAGGGTTACCTATCAGTTCTGACTGATCTGCCTGAGGGGGGCAGGGGGCATGGCGGCCTGTAGGCTGGGGCGGAGCCGTCATTTCGGAGCATGTTCTGGTGGTCGCTCTTCTTCGCCGACGCCTCAAGGCCTTCCCTGCCCTTCTTTTAGCCCGCCTGGTCTCTCCGCGGCTGTTGGCATCGCATCCGCCCTCAGGTTCACGGGGGGTGCTTGGGAATGCCCCTTGGAATGATGGCAGTGCTTTAAAAATGCAGGATTAAAGTGTTATATTCCACTTTAATTGCCACAACTGCATTCTATGAAATCCTGGGGTTTGTGGTTTGAGGAACTAGAATGTTGTGGCTGAGAATACTAAGTACATCCCACTTTCTACTAAACTCTAGGATTCCATAGGTTGTTTTCATTGTAATTAAAATGGAATCATAGTGCTATAGCTATATAGTGTGAATGAACTCTTCTTTACTCTTTTAGTGGTTTGGGACATATTTGCATGGGAAATTTATGTTGCCATTCAGTACACCCTCTATTTACTACTTTCCAACTGGCATGGTTCCCAGTTAACCAGTCCACTACATTAATGGTTTGTGATATTGTTTGATGAACTATATTGGTTACGAGTTCTCAGAAACACAAAGGGTGCTCATCAATGTTTCCTTTTCATCCTGGAAAGACTAGTGGAGTGCCACAGGATTCAGTCCTGGACTCATCTTTATTAATGACTTGGATGAAGTTTTAGAGCAGTGTTTCTCAACCTGTGGGTCCTTGGGTGTTTTGGCCTACAACTCCCAGAAATCCCAGTCAGTTTACCAGCTGTAATATTTCTGGAAGTTGAAGACCAAAACATCTGGAGACCCACAGGTTTAGAGCCACTTGTTTAGAGGGTATGCTTATCAAGTTTGCAGATGACACCAAATTAGGAGGGATAGCTAATATTCCAAAGGACAGGACCAGAATTCAAAACAACCTCAACATATTAGAGAGCTGGGCCAAAACTATCAAAACAAATTTCAACATGGTGAAATGTAAGATATTACACTTAATCAGAAAAAATGAAATGCAAAGATACAGGATGAAAAAGATTATTGGAGCCTTAGTGAACAACAAGTTAAACATAAGCCAACAATGTGATGAAGCAGCTAAAAAAGCCAGTGGGATTTTGGGCTGTATCAAAAGAAGTATAGTGTCTAGATCAAAGGAAGACATGGTGCTTCCCTATTCTGCTTTGGTCAGAGATCACATGCGATACTGTGTCCAATTCTGGGCACCACAGTTTAAAAGAGTTGTTGACAGGCTGGAAGGTGTCTAAAAGAGGGCAACTAAAATGATCAAAGGTCTGGAAATCATGCCCTATGAGGAGTGTCTTGGCCTGAGTATGTTTAGCCTGCAGAAGAGAAGGTTGAGAGAAGACATGATAGCCAATGCCATGTTTAAATATTTGAAAGGATGTCATAAGGAAGAGGGAGCAGGCTTGTTTTCTGTTGCCCTGGAAACAAGTACTTGGAGCAATGGGTTCAAATTACAGGAAAAGAGATTCAATTTGAACATTAGGAAGAGCTTCCTGACCATGAAAACTGTTCAACAGCAAAACTTGGAATGTGGTGGAAACTCCTCCTTTGGGGGCTTTTAAACAGAGGTTAGATGGAGATGCTTTGAGGGTGCTTTTCCTGCATGGGAGGGGATCGGACTAGATGGCCCATGTGGTTTCGTTCAACACTATGAGTCTTTGAGTCTATTATGACTGCTCTGCTTGAAATGACTAGAACAGAAATTTACCAAGTTCAATGCAGAGCAGTAAAATTTAAACTCACCTTGCATATCAAGCTAAAAGAGTGTAAGCTCTCTTTGTCTGCAACTCAGACTGCTTGCTTTGAAGTAAAATCCTATCAAGGAAAGCCCTTGAGGCCTTGTCAACAGAAGACATCAATTGTAGGCTGGCAGATTAGTTTAAAGGTAATTTTGTCTGATGGAATTTCCAGTGGGATTTGCAGTATCTTTTCTTTTATTGGTGCTGTAAAATGTTTCAATACCAAACCTTTTAAAACAATATCATGGCTTAATATCCCTGCTTTGGTTTGCTTTTAAAGAGTCCTTCAGGGGTGCTGCACCTAACATGAAAAGTTTACATTATATACAACAAACAGTAATCTACAGATCTAGCATCTGGAACACACAGGAAACACCCCCTCCCCCCTCAACAAGCAAAACAAAGCTAACAAGCCATTCACAATATTCTGTAAATGTGTGAGTTGAATCTGAAATACAAATATTGGCATCCAATTGCATAACACCAGATATCTACTGAGGTCCATTTCCATCCAGGGTCTGGTTAGATTGCTGCTGTTTCCTCTTCTGATTAGTACATACCAGTATTTTCGCACCATAAGACGCACTTTTTTCCTCCCAAAGTGGGAGGAAAAATCAGCCGCGTCTTATGGTGCGAATATGCAGGCGGGGGGGCGCTGGAGCAGAGGGAGGGAGGGCGGCGATATACTCACCCTGTCGCCACCTCTCCTCTTCTCTGGTCCGTAGGCGGCGGCGGAGGGACGCTGGTTCGCTCGCCATCTGCCTCCTTTTGCTTCCCCCACCTTTGCTTCCCTCAAGGAAAGGGCGGAGGGAAGCAAAGGAGGCGGAGGAGGAGCGAACCGCGCGCCACAGCTGACGCGACGCGGTTCGCTCTCCCTTCGCCTCCTTTTTGCTTCCCCGCCTCAAGGAAGGGGCGGAGGGAAGCAAAAGGAGGAGGAGGAGGAGCAAACCGCGTCGCGTCACAGCTGACAACGCGGTTTGTTCTCCTTCGCCTCCTTTGCTTCCCCGCCCTCAGGAAAGGGCGGAGGGAAGCAAAAGGAGGCGGAGGAGGAGCAAACCGCGTCGCGCCACAGCTGACGCAACGCGGTTTGTTCTCCCTTCGCCTCCTTTTTGCTTCCCGCCTCAAGGAAAAGGGCGGAGGGAAGCAAAAGGAGGCGGAGGAGGAGCAAACCGCGTCGCGTCACAGCTGACGCAACGCGGTTTGTTCTCCCTTCGCCTCCTTTTGCTTCCCCCGCCCTCAAGGAAAGGGCGGAGGGAAGCAAAAGGAGGCGGAGGAGGAGCAAACCGCGTCGCGTCACAGCTGACGCAACGCGGTTTGTTCTCCCTCGCCTCCTTTTGCTCCCCCGCCTCAAGGAAAGGGCGGAGGGAAGCAAAAGGAGGCGGAGGAGGGAGCAAACCGCGTCGCGTCACAGCTGACGCAACGCGGTTTGTTCTCCCTTCGCCTCCTTTTGCTTCCCCGCCCTCAAGGAAAGGGCGGAGGGAAGCAAAGGAGGCAGAGGAGGAGCAAACCGCGCCGCGCCACAGCTGACGCAACGCGGTTTGTTCTCCCTTCGCTCCTTTTGCTTCCCCGCCTCAAGGAAAGGGCGGAGGGAAGCAAAAGGAGGCGGAGGAGGAGCAAACCGCGTCGCGTCACAGCTGACGCAACGCGGTTTGTTCTCCCTTCGCCTCCTTTGCTTTCCCGCCTCAAGGAAAGGGCGGAGGAAGCAAGAGGCGGAGGAGGAGCAAACCGCGTCGCGTCACAGCTGACGCGACGCGGTTTGCTCTCCTTCGCCTCTTTTTGCTTCCGCCCTCAAGGAAAGGGCGGAGGGAAGCAAAAGGAGGCGGAGGGAGGAGCAAACCGCGTCGCGTCACAGCTGACGCAACGCGGTTTGCTCTTCCCTTCGCCTCCTTTTGCTTCCCCGCCCTCAAGGAAAGGGCGGAGGGAAGCAAAAGGAGGCGGAGGAGGAGCAAACCGCGCCGCGTCACAGCTGACGCAACGCGGTTTGCTCTCCCTTCGCCTCCTTTGCTTCCCGCCTCAAGGAAAGGGCGGAGGGAAGCAAAAGGAGGCGGAGGAGAGCAAACCGCCCGCGTCACAGCTGACGCAACGCGGTTTGCTCTCCTTCGCCTCCTTTTGCTTCCCCCGCCCTCAAGGAAAGGGCGGAGGGAAGCAAAAGGAGGCGGAGGAGGAGCAAACCGCGTCGCGTCACAGCTGACGCAACGCGGTTTGCTCTCCCTCTCGCCTCCTTTTGCTTCCCCCACCCCTCAAGGAAAGGGTGGGGAAGGAAAGGAGGCAGAGGGCGAGCGAACCAGCGAGCCCTCTGAGAAGATGCACCGGATGATAAGACTAACCTAGATTTTAGAGGGGGGAGAAAATAATTTTTTTCCTATTTTCCTCCTCTAAAATCTAGGTGCGTCTTATCATCCGGTGCGTCTTATGGAGCGAAAAATACGGTATTTCTCTGGCTTCGCTGGGCTAGTTCTAGAAAGATTTTTGGATCTTGAGCAATCTCAAAACCACCATCACCAGACATTCTTTGCATCTCAAACTATGTATGAATTGTGTACCTGTGTGTATATGTCATATATGGCTGTACAAACTCTTTCTCCTAAAAGCTACCTACTCTCCTACTTCTAGGAGTTCATCATCAGCTTTTCTTTCCACTGAGCAAGATTAAAATAGGGGTTGCAAATATATGCTCGAATAATTTTTTTGCATAATATTCTACATCACTTACCTTTCTTGGCCTGATCCACACAAGTGTACTCTGATGACCAGCAGGATTGGATCTCCATTTCCCCATATAGCTGAATCCTAGTAAAATAGGCTGTGGGGGATTCATAACTGTAGTAACCGTGTTAACATTGTGACTAAATAGTGGTCATGAATGTAGAATAGTTATGGAAGGATAAAACTAGCTCAATCTTCTATACACACAATTGCTACCTGGGCTGCATCTACATTTGTCAAAATAGCCATGTAATCACCAAAAGTGACACCACCAGCAAGGTTCTGGTGGAGATCTGCTTCTAGCCAGTGATACAGTGACAGTGTCTGATGTGTAGATGAGACACTGGATTGAGCCACTGAATGCAACTGCCCACATCTCAAAACATGAGGGTTTTGTGGTTCCCTTGTGCCAGATTAACAATGGGAAGCAGTACTGTATTTCTGCAATTGAACCAACTCTATGCTATGTGCTCAGATTGGTTTCAAGATAAGTCAATTTTATTTTGCCATACAGACACAACCTTAGTTATTATTGTAACACTGATGTCATACTTATAACTAACCTCCACCAACCCAGCTTTGTTGGGATTAGATCTTTTACTAGAATTGAGGATGTTTCCTCCTGGAGAAGAAAATATGTTCGCACCTACTTTGTGGTTTTTATTTTTTCATGCAATCAGTTTATGTCACTGAAATCACACAATAAAATAAACACAAGATTACTCACAACAATAAATTGTATCATGCAATATCTCAACTGTTTGTTTCTTTCAAATGCAGTGTTCACACAAAGAAGTGTAACTGGACCCATATTTGGACATTACTCAAGTGTGTAGCCTAAACACATAACAAAGGAATGTATGATACGTCTGCTTCCTTCTTGCATATTTTCCTTAGCAACCACATGCCTAGGGAAACTTTCTGAAAAGGTGCTCCTTTTAGAAGAGTGAGATTTCAAATTTCAAATTTGAGAATGGAATTGAGCTAGCATTCCAATCCACAACACATTTAGACTATGCAATCCAATAATACCTGAATAGTACATGTTGTAAATCAAAATATTCTCACAGCCTTCTTGTTGAAAATATTTACCATTTTAATATATATTTATTGCATGGGTCTCTCATTTCCTACATCTTAAATGTGTGCAATACATGCAAATTACAATACAACATAGTAAACAGTAGGCATGTTTTAGAACCCAAAAATGGCGATTCGAAAATCAAATGGGGAGGGATTTTTTAAAATTAGTAATAGGAAGACTTACAAAAAAATTTCCAAAAATTTCTAAAATGTAACTTAATTACTAACGAAATTCGTTAGTATTTCGTATGCCAGCGCATGCGCATTCCAGATGGTTTTGTTTCCAACTCCCAGAAATCCTAACAGCTGGTAAATTGGCTGGGATTTCTGGGAGTTGTAGGCCAAAACTTGAATAAATCACACTGAATTCTAGATGGGACTCTCCAAATAGGAAAGAGGGAGGAGGGGGTATTCTATTCTTGAAGCAGCAAAAGAAAAGGAGGAGGAGCCCCCTGGCTCCTCGCTGCCTCTCTCACCCTGATCCCGAGGGAGCGAGGGCCCAAGTTTGCCCAGGCTGGTCATATACCTACATTCCATGCACATGCAATAATACAGCAGTAATAACAATGGGTATAAGAAGAGGTAAAATTCAAACCGAAGTATTCTGACTGTGCTCCCTCCTCAAACTGCAAAAGGCTCTTCTCTGAGCCCAGGAAAAGGCAAAACCGGGGCACAGCATTTGCTTCCTGGGTGGCACACATACATATTATTTGGGGGATTTGCTGCAGAATCTTCTCTATGAGCCCGGATTCTGCAGCAAATACCCCCCAAGAATATGTATGTGTGTGCTCCCAAGCAGCAAACGCTGGCTTTTCCCCAGGCTAATTTCCCGGGCTAATAAGAGAAGAGCCCGTTTGCACCGCATGAGGAGAGACCAGTCAGAATACTCGGTTTGAATTTTACCTCTTGTTATTGTTATTACTGCTGTATTATTGCATGTGCATGGATCAATGTAGGTATGACCAGTTGGATTAATTATAATATTAGGCACTTACAGTAGCATTCATTCTATTATACATTAGGTTGGTTTCTCACCCCAATACTCTTTGATGCTTTAGATCCTGGCAGGGCAGGAGGCAGGAAGCCTGGAAAAATGTAAACAGAGAGGTTTACTCAGAAGTAAATCCACAAAGGAGGGCCCTTCATCCAAAGTGCCCTCCTTTGCAGTTTTACTTATGAGTAATCCTCTCTGTTTACATTTTTTTCCGGGCTTCCAGCCGAAAGAAAGAGTGAGTTTAGGGCTTGCCTTGCCATAATACTTATTGGCAAGGGAGGCGGGAGGGTGGTGAGAGAGAAGGAGGGTGCCCCCCCTTACGACCTAATAATGACACTTAAGAAAATCCTGGCCCCCAAAGTTCGAAAAAGGAAGTCCACTTCCTGGTTGGCGTTCCAGGTGCGGAAATACTCGAAAGTAGCATTTCTTACAAATTTCTTACGAAACGAATCATTTTCATAACTTTTTTCTCATGCCTAGTAAACAGGTGTTTTCCCAATTTAAAACTAAGGTATTTCAATAGAACTATCCACATTAAGACACTAATTAACTTTATACATCAAAGGTAGGAGAAGAGGGAGCATGGCAGCTCAGTATTCCTTCACATCATTTCTGTTGCCTTTTATACATGAAAAATACCTTTTCTATGCAATTTTTGTTTGTTTTTCAGTGTCCTAAATCATATGGGAAGTTGCCACAGATCATTTTCAGAAAGTCACCCTTTCACTGTAAAGAAGGACTAAAATCACAAGGACAGGGCAGAAGCTAACACAGACCTCATGCAGGTCACACACACTGCTCAAATGTCTGAAGTATTTTGATGGTGTAAGACTATGGACCTCATCATATTTACTCCTGAATTTGCCATGCAATGTGGCAAATCTGATGGGGCTCGGTGAGGGGGAGCATGGGGAACCCACCTTCATGCACCTTGCATCAGCTGTCATCCCCTCATCCCATGGGAGGAAGTGTTGTTGCCTGGTTTCCCCCCATTGTTTTCAATGCAATGCGGGAAGTCACCTTTGTCGTCGCCACGGCCTCCTATGCCAAATTCATCTCTCATCAGACACGGAGCCCTGTTGGAAGTAGATCAATGTTGTGTGATGAGAGCCAGTGGACACTGTGCCTAAAGAGGGATGAAATTGATGTAGGACATGCAATTTTGTCTATCTGATAAGATAGAAAGTGTTTCTGAACCACAATCTTTGGTTTGTCCTGTGAGTGCTTACAACCATTTTTATACAGAGGTTTTTATAATAATCAACCCCTCCAAATAAATTAATCATTCTGAAAGCCCATGATTGAGTAAAAAGTTTTTTTACTAAGATTACAAAACACTGCCTTGCTCATAGCTGTGTTGATTGCTGGAACAATTTCTCCAATTCTTTTGGGGACAAATTATGGTACTTCTCTTGTTAAAAGCAATTACTTTATATAATACCATTCACTGTACTGAAATACTTCATCAAAATATATGTTTAAAAAAAGATTTAGAACAAGGCTATATGACTTGTACCAAAAAGTATAAGGATTTATAGATACATTGTGCATGTCTACCTCAAATATGCAAGTATTTGTTGAAGTAGAGTATAACATCGCTTATAGAGTTTGTGTGGTTTTAATGAGAAAATTATTTTGAAATGTATCCAAGTGCTTGAACTCTGGAACCCAAATATTCTTAAATACACATTATAGGGAAGAACCAACATAGGATAAATTTTAGTAAGAACACTGAGAAATATATAAAATATGCCCCACGCTGTTCGGTCTGCAGCGAGCCCATCATGCCGGAGCCTGGGAAGGACGAGACCGTTCGCGTGGTGGCCCTGGAGAAGAACTTCCACATGAAATGCTACAAATGTGAGGATTGTGGGAAACCCCTTTCGATTGAAGCGGATGACAACGGCTGTTTTCCTTTGGATGGCCACGTGCTCTGTAAGAAGTGTCATACCACACGTGCCAAAGCTGCAGTTTGAATCTCGTCCACCTGGATGCACTCTCAGTGTACACACCCCCCGCTGACAACCGAAGAAAGCAATGAGCTGGATGTTCTCCGTGTTCTTCCTGAGACAACCCCCTTTCTCAAAAACCTAGAACATGTATGTCTGGCATAAAAGTACACAATCTTTAGGACTGTATACTATGTATGAATAAAAAGTAAACATAAAAGAGTTTTATTGTAATTTCTGGGGAAGACGTGTTTTTTTAAGTGTGAAGAAACAAAAGGAATTCCAGACTGATGAGAAGCTTCAGTTTGGGATTCATTCCCCACACCATTCATGTGTTATTTTGCAAAGAAAACATAATTTTGTGTCCACGGAGTAGCATTTTCTACATGGAAAATACAATTTTTTCCACAAAAAATGTTATTTCCAAAAATCTCTGCTTCACATACAGACATTTCTATAATTGGGAGCTTATTCTGTGAAAAAAAAATCCATGTGGGTGATGTGAATAAAAAGAAGTGTTTTCTGTGCAAAAATGGCATTTTTGTGTAGAAAGTAATATTTGGTTCACAAAAATATGAGAAGATCCAAAAATGGCCCTCAGAGCATTTCTACTGCTGGCCAACACACTGTATCCTTGTCAGTGATAATTAAGAAAGCTAATATCTCCCTTGCTGGTTGTTCCCTCATTATTTCACAATTTCTCACTTCCATAAGTGAGCATTATTACCTAATAGAATTATGCAAAATAACTCCACAGGGAGCTATTCTTTAAAGGCTTCCCATATTGCATGAATGCTATTATTACTGCTGGTTATATACAAACATTCTGCCATGTATGCCTCATGGCAATTTTTGTGGCTATTGACATTACTGCTGCTTAATTCTTAGCATTAAAGACACTCCCTAGAGAAGATAGTGCTTCTATGAAGAATTGTTTTTTTCCATATCCTATATATTGTGTCTAACGGCACTGTATAATGTCCAAATGCTTGTCTATTTTGTAACTTGCAAACATATTCATGGATCATTTAGTAAAATAATATAATAATAAAGAGCCTTTTGGTACCTTAAAGTCAAGTATGTTTTATTATGGTATATGTTTTTGTGGAAAATAGCCTACTTCATCAAATGCATTCAATATAAAAATTTTGCCACAACATTTGGTTTTTTATAGACATGCTTGATTGATTGGATCTGTGCAACATTCTCATCACTGGGATCTGAGGCAAATGAAATGCAATATGTACCAAAAGTGATCATTACATTAAAGCAGATGTTAACAAACCAGTAGATGGCTCATAGCAAATTAGAAATAGAGCCAGAAAATGAGCTTTTGCAACTATGAGTATGAGTAATACGTTATTTTCAACTAAGTGGAAAAGAAACCTCACTGAAGGCTATTAGAGAATGTCAGAAGAAAGCAAAATGAGTTCATGGACAACAGGACTGGGTCAATGTCTGCCAACTGGAATGAAGTAAGAGCTATGGAGTGGTAGATGTCAGGCCCAGGGGTAAAAGGCACAACAGAAGGTAGGCAGTGGAATTTCTTGGAGGTGTTGGAAATGCCAATTACACAGGGTGACACCATCAGAGGAGGTGGCAGCAAAATTACTACCTATGAGAGGCACTGAAATAATGTTGAAGACATGTTCATGCTTGTTCAGTGGCCATAGCAGTCTTCATTTGCTCCCCCACAAGGCACAGGTTTCACAGCTTCACTTCTATTCCTGCAGCTGCAAACTATCCTCACCCATGTCCCATGTGCAAAAGTGTCACTACCTTCTAGCACAAATGCATTTAAAATGTGTTGATTTACATTTTCCTCCATAGCAATTTCCCGCTCCTCCCTCCACCCATTCTACTCAATACCCAGGAAAAACATAGAAGAATATTTGGAAGAGGAAATTTTTCTTGCTGGGTGACTGAAGAATTAACAGAACCTGAGGGAGGTGGGGAAAGAGGAAGTGAGAAAGTGCCAGGTAGCAGAACCTCTGTTAAAACTGGAAATACATGGGTTCTGGGTAGCCTCACATTTCTCTGTGGTATAATCTCCTCTGCAGCAATTTCCTTACAGCCACTGGGGGGGGGGGGGGTGTTGCAGATGGCAATATAACAATGCAACAGGTGACTCACAAAACTGTATATGGAAATCTCTCCACTACACTGCTAGGTTGATCTTCCTGAGAGAGCATTCTTTATTATTTCCCCTTGTCCAAAGCTGCCATTCAAAGAGGGAGTTGAACAATATGGTTCAAGTAAATACACTCAATGCGCTGGATCCTGGATGGAAGATCACAAATGAATACCAGGTGCTATAGGCTATATTTCAAAAGAAGGAACATATTTCTGTATGATTTAATGCAGTTGGAGGTCTATGGAGGTGACACCATGAGTTCCTGCACCAGGTCACTGACTTCAGTGATACCACTGTAGGTAGGAATAGAAAACAAGCTCAGAATGTGAAGCACAATCAGGCTCAATATACAGCGAAAGGCAATATCTAAAAATAAGAATAGAAAGATAATCTCTTAGATAGATCTTCCTGAATAAGTAAAGGGCAATAGAGGAAATATTTCTTACGCTGATTTCTATCCAAGAAGAGTTAATAGCCAGCCTGTAAATTCAGTCTAAGTCAAAAAGATTCCTCACTGAAGAGGTACAACTATGAATTTTACCACATGAGAAAATGTTCAGCTATTGTCTGCTCTGGACTGGTGAAACATAAACATTCAGGGAGACACAAGCCTGGTGAAGTTGTTTTCTTCATGAGTTATACCACATATACATTGTTGTACTTTAACATTCCCTAAAAAGAAGTCAGAAAATATCTTGAACTTTTGATAATAAGGAATTAAATGACCTTGAAATAGCCTTGAAAACTTCTGAAACAATTGTACTTTTTATTTAAAACTCAAACACACTGAGCACAAAACTGGAAGTTGTCACTTGTGAAAGTTTCTATGGAAATTTATTTATCGATTCACCATTTAAGGATGGCTTGATTTCTCATATAAAGCCAAAACATGTGTTTATCAGTGAAGTATAACACTGCAGAGAATTGAAGCATTGGTAGACTGAGATTTTTTTTATAATCCAGAGGGAAATTTATGAAATGGACAGAACTAACTGGGACCAGCAATGAGATGTTTGAATTAATTAAAAATCCTGAATAAATTCCCATTCCCATCTCCTACTTCCTTCCCTCTTTTGCCACCTCTTCTTTTCCCCTTCTTTGGATATCCTTTCCTGCCATTTTCCTGTCTCTCTGCCTCTATTCCAACATAATCCACTCTCATTACCCTCCCTTATCAATTTCTCTCAGTTCTGTTTCTTCTGTTTCTTCTACTTCCTTCCAACAGCTTCTACGTTTGTCCTCCCTTTGCTTGTCTGTGAACATTTGGCCTCCTGTCTTCAGCTGTTTTCTGTCTGTCATTTCATAGAATCATGGAATCATAGAGTTGGAAGAGACGTCGTGGGCCATCCAGTTCCACTGCTCTGACAGTCAGGTTCTTCCTAATGTTCAGATGGAATCTCCTTTCTTGTAGTTTGAAGCCATTTGTTCTCTTTCTTTGTATTATTTCTTTTGCCCTCTTTCTCATTTATTCTTTCACACTTCCATTGCCCATAATCAGTGGAGTTATCCAGAGAGGCAGTCACTTCTGGCCACCCCTCTCACTGGCAGGGCTGTTGGCCAGAGTGGGAAAGGAAACCTGTGATGAGGGGTGGAGAGAGCACAGAACAAGGTAGCAGGAGGAAAGGAAGGAAGCACTGGTGTGCCAGGCAGCTGGGACAGGAGGAGAACAGTGTGTCTATGGGTTCTGCAGTTACAGGACTCTTATAATATTGTTTTATTTTAATACATTGTTATATGTTTTCATACTTTCTTGAAACAAATATTCCAATGAAAGGGTAACAGGTAAGAACATCAATGTCAATAAAATATAATAAATGACAGGAGTCCTGCCACAGGGTTGACTTAGATGTTGGATTGGATCAGCAGGATTCCACATTTCTGTATAATGAATTTCACTGTAGAAATATGGTGCCATGCCTTGTTTTACATTAGTATCCTCACACTTGACCATGAATGGGGATTCAATGAAAAGAAAGAAGTAGGGAAATATTAGAGGAAATTAATTCAATGGGAAAGCAAGGAGATAGATGGAAGACATGTTGATCTCACCCACACAGCAAGGTGTGTAAAAATTTAAAAGCATTGCAACATTTTGCATTTATGTAACTCTCTGCAAACATTTCAATGACTGATTATTCCATTAACCTTCTCTATATGACTTCTGATTTGTTGAAACATGAGAAATCCAATATCAGATGAATTGCATTCAGATTTTTCCAGCATCTCTAATGGTAGCATTTTGGATATTAACTTGTGTTGGAAATGGTTTGGATCTGTTGAAATTCAGCTCGTCCCTCGTCATACTCCTTTGTTTTTAGCATTTCTGCTGGCACTTCTTACTCCATAGAACAAGTATATTATTCTGTTGATAAATCTATGAGGGCAGCTAGCAGAAAAGAGTTCCTTGGATTGCAATATAACACAATCCCTGTTTGTTTAAAGCCCCTTCTGCATTTTTACTGAGAGTGAACCGAATGATTCACATTGCACACTCTTAGCTGCATATCTTCTTTTAAACAAATACATATTGGAAGATTGCAAAGAATGATATATCACAAGACACAACATCAATGAAAGTGAAAGTTGTCCCAACATCTCCTGCTGTTAAACAGATAGCAAAACAAAAAGCATTGATGAAAAGCAAGAAAAAAACGACCTTGTAAAAATGCTTCATTTCAATGACTGTTTTTACTTTTTCCAAATGATTGATGTAGTTTTAATCATTTCATCTGATGGATGGTGGTTCGGGAAACTAAAGTATTTCATTGTGGTGCTATTGACTTGCTTTGTTCTGATTGGCATAGGGAGCAGATAAATTAGATGCTTCGGGCAATCAAAGGGCAGTTTTTCATTAAACCTACTTGGGAAGGCAAACAGCTAATTATTAATACAATGGGAAACTAATAAGATTGTTACTTGCAATGGATTAATGTGACACTTGAAAGACTGGAGTTCGAAACCATTATTTTTACATGGCTTGGAGAAATACAAAGATAGACACAAGGAAAACAACTATTTCCTACTCTTTGATATTGACTAACAATTAAACAATGCCCTTGACCTTTTTGATCTACAAGAAGAGAATAGCTAATTAGCTCACATTCCAAATGAAACAAATCTTCTCCATGAAAAAGGAGTTTCTCCCATCCAAAATCTAATGGAGGAGTGAGAAATAATTATAGCTGGTTTCTTCTTTTCTGCACATAGCACCTGCCTATGTCACAATTCAAGCTGCTCCAGAAGGTCACCTAACCTTCAGAAACAGTTTTTCAGGAGGCAAAAGGAAGGAAGAATGATGAAAATTACCCTCTCATTCCTACATTCAATGTAAGAAGAACTTCACTAAACACTACTTTGGCTTCAATGCTTTAAAAATTCAAAAACATAAAGGAATGTCATCTTTTAATCTATGTGGAGAAGGCCTCTAGGTATGCTGAAAATAATCCAAAAATGACTGCCCTATTATTTTAGAAGAATTCAATGTTCCCAAGCTTTGCAAAGCACTATACTGATTCCTTTATGGTCTGCCTATGGCAAAGGAAAATCAGTAAGAAAAAGTCAGTACTTAATTAAAAATGCTAAGTGTCAGTGTAGTAATGATCATTTTCCTTCTCTAATGAGTGCACTACTTTTATATTTGGTGAATTTAGAAGAAAAAGGAAAGGAGTGTGGTTCAGATTTGCTTCATGCGTCCCAAATAAGTTGTAATCTTGGCAACTGAAGAGGAATTTCTGAATAAATTAAATTCACGCTAACAACCACCATGTCAGACTACACAGAGAAGTCATTGAAATTCACAAGCATGTGGACAATTTCAACAGAAAGGAGGAAACCATGAAAATGAACAAAATCTTGCTACCTCAAAAATCAGGACAGTAAATAAAGAACACCACCCAGAAAAAAGAGGAATTCCAGACTGGAAACAATCAGGGCCAGCTAACACCTTCTAACAAAGAATTGCGCCAGGGAGGAAGCAGCCAGGCTTTGAAGTTGCAAGGCTATTCAATGCTAATCAAGATGGCCAATTGCAACATTCACACTTGCCTCCCACAGGCACGAGTTCTTTCAACACTGTGGTGGAGAGTGTGACAGGGGAGTTTTCTTATTCTAAACTCCCCTTGATACTACTTGTTAACTTTCGCTGCCACCATTTATTAAGCTTGGCTACCCACTAGGAAAAAGTTGTTTTCAAGGCTTGTGAGAGAAAGAACCATGAGAAGAGATGTCTTCGTCAAAGAACTGTAAAGTTTATTCAAACAGTGGTTTAAGCGTAGAGGTTTCAGAGTTCAAAGCTTAGGTGGTTACAATATCTTCTCAGAGGTATGTTTCTTAAGGTTACAATACACTAACTATGGAGATACAGCTTGATACTATATCACTGCACTCCTAGAACTAACAACTCAGCAGTTTTTTTACTCTGCTGGTCCTTAAAACCAACTGTCCTCCTGGCAGTTCAACCACACCTTTACTACTACTCTCTCCCAGAGTAGAATCAGCCTTTACTTCTACTCTCCCTCTCAGAGTAGAGTCAGAGTCTTTTTAAAACTGCTGATAGATGGCTAAAACAGACTCCCTAACTCTCTACACACCCTTCAGCTTTCGCTGTCAACAACCAGCTGTAGAAATTTGAATCCGAAGATTCTAAAGCCACTTGCAGACTCCACCTCCTGTTTCCACAGTAATGGAAACTCCTTGAAGGATCTGCAAGCTAATCTCTCCATTAACCCTTTAAGGGTTTGCCAAGTTTTACCCTTACAATATACATACATATATATAAATATCAACCACATTTAAAACCTGTAACAAATAAATATGACTTCACCACACCAACAGACCTCAAAAACATCTGAGAATGACTGCCATAGATGTGGGCAAAACATCAGGAGAGAATGCTTCTGAGACATGGCCATACAGCCCGAAAAATCACAGCAACCCAAGAATGAAAGTCTCTGAATGTTTATGTTGTTTGAGTAGAAGACCATTACGTTTGTGTTTTTGGATACCTGGTTCCTTAACCAGAACTAATAGTGTCATTTCCTCAAGAACTAGAGTTTTGACTGCATAGAACCCTTGATGACTTTCACCCTGCTAAAACGGTTCTATTGCTTTCAGAGTTTTCTTGCTCTCTTAAGAGCTTTTTCTTTTAAAATTCTAGGTATGAGTTCTGCTTCACTTTCTTTCAAATTAAGTCCCTTACCAGAGATACTAAAAAAGGAAAAGGAAATACATTTACTGCAGCCCATCAAAAGAAATATCAAGGGTTTGATTTGCCATGAGGGAGCATTAGGATTAACTAAAATGTGCTGCTTGTCTCTATTAATTTCTTCAAGAAGGTTTGATGATCAAGTCAACCTAGAACTGAGATAAGGACAAAAATCCTTCTCCCCCAACACACTTCATGCATTGCAGGGCACTTTAATATTTTGCAAAGACAATATAAGTGCAAATTCTTTATCGCATCTCACCTTCTCTTATTACTTTTTGCCTATACCTCAACAATTTCTGATTTATATTACAATATTGTGTTGTTACTTGCCATGATAATTACAATATATTTTTCTCTGATTATTCAGAGTGCTTAGAAACATTACCTTATAAGTCTTCCATGTATGATATGCATGCAGATATATATGAACTGTAATTTTTGAGAGCTTTAGCATATAAACATAGCACGAAATGTGGGCTTTGCTAATGTTTGCACAAACAGAGTAAATATCAAATTGAGGGGATTAAGGATGGTCTCCCCCACAGACATACACACAATACTAATTTTCATTAGAAGTATAGCACAAGCTTTCCCCCTGAAAATATGAGGTTTAAAGACCTCCTTCAGTTAGGCTGAGCTGACTTCCAGCTTGCTTGCTGAATGGTGACGCATGTGTGAAATTTCAAGAGTTTAGCATCCCGTGAGTAATCCTGTCGCATCTGTTTCATTTAACTCAAGTGAGCCAGAATCAGAGGGTGCTTCCAGATGGATAGCTATGCTACGAATAAAAAGGCATTGTGTCACTATTCTGTGTTTTCTTTCTTAACATTTTTATGGAATCAAAAAAGATGGATGAAGCACTGGGGGAAACATAGTAGGGTTACCGGTAGAAAACAATGTACATGCATAAGCCATAACACAATAGAAGCTTGGAAGCATCTCAAGTCTCTATAGAAGACATTTATAGCAATTCTGCTATTAATTCATAATGGGGAGCTTAATACAAAAGTAATACCATTTTTAAATAATTGTTTTGAGGTAAAACAGGTGTAATACAATCATGGAATCAGAGAATCTTGGGGACTGTAAAACCCTGCCAACTAGGAATACACAACTAAAGTATTATCTGTTTAGTAACCTTTAAAGAAGCCACAACCATCTGAGGTAGTCCATTCCATTACTAAGCAGCTCTTTCAGTAAAGAAAGTGATTATTTATTTTTTATTTTTTAAAAATTATACCCCGACCTTCTCACCTCCATAGAGGGACTCAGACCGGCTTACAGCAAAATTTAATGCTATACAAATTTTAAAAACATCTTAAACAGCATATTAAGATATATAAAAAGCAGAAATACATAAAAAAACACATTGCCATTAAAATCACATTCAACTCGGTCTGTAAACGTGGTCACCGATTTCAGATTGTAATCAATCTCAGCTTATTCTGGGAAAGCCTCATTCCACATCCAATTCTTCTCTCACCTCCTGAAGGACAACAGGGAGGGGGCAGATCTAACATCGCTTGGGAGGGAGTTCCACAGCCAAGGGGCCACCACAGAGAAGGCATTGTCTCTCATTCCCACCAGACGCGCTTGCAAAGATGATGGGATCGAGAGCAGGGCCTCTCCGGAGGATCTTAATGTCCTTGATGGTTCATAGGGGAGAATTCGTTTGGACAGGTAAACTGGGCCAGAACCGTATAGGGTTTTGTAGGTTAAAACCAGCACTTTGAATTGAGCTTGAAAACTAATTGGCAGCCAGTGGAGCTGGTGTAACAAGGGAGTTGTGTGCTCCCTGTATCCCGCTCCTGTTAGCAACCTGGCTGCCGAGCGTTGGACTAATTGCAGCTTCTGAGCAGTCCTCAGAGGCAACCCCATGTAGAGAGCATTACAGTAGTCTATTCGAGATGTAACCAGAGCATGGACTACCGTGGCCAAGTCAGACTTCCCAAGGTATGGGCACAGCTGGCGCACAAGCTTTAACAGTGCAAAAGCTCTCCCGGCCACCGCCAAGACCTGGGGTTCCAGGCTCAGTGATGAGTCCAGGATCACTCCCAAACTGCAAACCTGCGCCTTCAGGGGGAGTGTAACCCCTCAAGCACAGGCTGTAACTCTATGCCCTGTTCGGCCTTGCGACTGACCATGAGTACCTCTGTCTTGTCTGGATTTAGTTTCAATTTGTTCGTCCTCATCCAGTCCATTACAGTGGCCAAGCACCAGTTCAGGACTTGAACAGCTTCCTTAGTACCAGGTGGGAAGGAGTGACAGAGTTGGACATCATCTGTGTACAGATGACACCGCACCCCAAATCTCCAGATGATCTCCCCAACGGTTCATGTATATGTTAAATAACATAGGGGACAGTATTGAGCCCTGCGGGACCCCACAGTACAATGGCCGTGGGGCCGAGCAGGAGTCCCCTAGCAACACCTTCTGGGAGCGACCCTCAAGGAAGGACTGGAGCCACTGCAAGGCAGTACCTCCAAAACCCATTCCTGCGAGGCATCTTAGAAGAATACCGTGGTTGATGGTATCAAAGGCCGCTGAGAGATCCAGCAGAACCAACAGGGACACACTACCCCCTGTCAAGCTCCCGCCATAGATCATCCGCTAAGGCGACCAAGGCTGTCTCAGTACCATGTTCTGGCCTAAAGCCAGACTGCACCAGGTCTAGATAATCAGTGTCTACCAAGAATTCCTGGAATTGCGAGGCAACCACACATTCCAAGACTTTGCTCAAATAGGGGAGACTGGACACTGGCCGATAATTAACAAATTGAGTGGGGTCCAGTGATGGTTTTTTCAACAGCGGTTTTATCACAACTTGTTTTAAGCTGGCTGGAATGCTGCCTTCCTGAAGGGAGGCATTAACCACCACCTTTACCAGCCAGGATGGGCAGGGGTCTAGGACGCATATGGTCGCTCTCACCTCTCCAAGAATCTTGTCCACATCCTCGAGCTGAACAGATTGAAACGAATCCATCAAAAACAGACAAGCAGGTGCTCGTGTTACATTTTCAGAAACTGCTGTTAACATGGGGTCAAAACCAGAATGGATCAAAGTGACTTTGTCCTCAAAGAACTGAACAATTGCTTCACAGCGGGCTGCCAAGTCATCAGGGGACCCATCCAGAATGTCGGGATTCAACAACCCTCTGACTACTCAAAACAACTCCGCCAGACGGTTCCTTGAAGATGCAATATTAGCTGAATAGAATGAATTTTTCCGGTTTCTATTGCTGTGGCATATGCCCTTAAATAAAGGCGCAGCCGTGTTCGATTTGACTCGCTAGGCTCTTTCTGCCACACACTCTCTAGCCACCTCTTTGTTCGCTTCAACTCTGCCAATTCCTCATTGAACCAAGGAGATGGTTTAGTTTGGCTACTTAAGAGGGGAAGCTCCGGAGCGATCGTGTCTATTGCCCTAGTCAGCTCATTATTCCAATGAGAGACCAGAGCAAAGACAGAATCACCAACTGAGAAGACAGGAAATTCCCCAAGAGCCGTCAGGAATCCCTCTGGATCCAGAAGTCCCTTGGGGTGAACCATCCTAATGGGTTCCCCAGCCCTGCGGGGTTGGGGAGCAGAAAGTCTAAACCTAATCAGGTGATGGTTAGTCCATGGCAACAGAGGGATGGACAGCTCCTCAACATTGCCACCATTCTCCCATCCCTGGCAGAAAACCAAATCTAATGTGTGTCCAGAGTAGTGGGTAGGGCCAGCTACTAGTTGGGACAGCCCATGGTTGCCATGGAAGACATGAAGTCCTGAGCTGCTCCAGAAAGGGTGGACTCTGCATGGACATTGAAGTCTCCCAACACTAAGAGCTGGTGGGGCTCCAATGCCAGGCTCTAGACCACCCCTGCTAGCTCAGGTAGGGAGACTGTAGTGCAGCGGGGTGGTCAGTACACTAGCAGAATCCCTATTCTGTCCCGGTCTCCTAGCCTCAGGTGGACACATTCGAATAAGCTTGACTGCTGGATGGGGCACCTGATCAGGAAGATGGAATCTTTATAGACTACTGCAACCCCGTCTCCCCGCCCCCCAGATTTCGGCTGATGCTGCATGGTATAACCTGGAGGACAAAGCTGGGTGGGATTAACCCCTCCCGCTTCGTCCAACCATGTCTCCGTAATGCACGCCAGGTCTGCCTTTTTCTCCAGGATTAAATCCTGGATGATTGCTGTTTTTCCATTGACAGACCTGGCGTTCAGCAGCACCACCCTTAATCCGGAGGGCCTGTCAACCTGAGTACTCCAATTTATCTTGTCAGGAGAACATTTTAGAATTTTTAAAGTTTTTAAAGATTAGTATCATTTCTTTTAATTTGAGACCATAGGCTTGCATTCTAGGCTCTGGATCAGCACAAAACAAGTTTCATCTTCTACATTACATTTCTTCAGACATTTAAAAATAGATATGCCATCTCTCATGGGTCATCTCTTTTATATCTGTCAGCCTATCTCAACTTCTCCTGCATATGGCTTTTTAAAAATTCAAGTTCTTTCTATCCCAAATGAAATTTCAGGTTTGTAGTAAATTACTTTAAATGAATTTTTTAATTTCTTTTTCTTCTGAATGTGAAGAACTTTGGAAATTTTCATTAACGTTTCTCTCATTGAGCTAAAATGAAATTTTAGTCCAATTTATTAGAACAGTGTTTCTAACCTCTGCTCCTCCAGAAATTCCAGCCAGCTTACTAGCTGCTAAGGAATGTGGGAGCTGAAGTCCAGAACAGCACAGTATAAGAAACTTTAGATTAGATTAGAAAATTCAGCGATTGAGCTAAAATTCAGACAATCTCTGTTGAAATTTTGAAAAGTAAACCAGGAAATCCACATACAGTTTACAGGGCAATGTCTCCTGAATCCAATGCAAATGAGAAGGAATATCTGGATTCAGTGGGAAAACTTTGTCTTCAATGCATATGGACCAAGCACTTGGGGTTGGTCAAACCATCTTCTCATAACCCAATTTAGGTATACTATATAGTTAGTTTTTAACAGAGATAAAGTATAATCCATTCGATCAGATATGTTCTATATGCTTACTAAACTTAGATGCGCTGAAATCAGATCTTTAGTTCAGTATACTTCTTAACCAAGTAAATCTCCCAATCCAACCCAGGAAGTTGGGAGGAAATTTTTATTGTGGCAATCATGAATACAGAACAGAATCTGTAATTCTAGGTAAGTATGACATTCATAATAGTTTCTTACTGATTTGTGATATTATTACCATAATTGTAATTCCCCCAGATGTATGTTGCCATGGGAAGAAAAAAATATATTCTGCCAGCAACTGGAGCATATGTGAATGATATCTCTGATAGGTTTGTGAGGATCGAGTTAGGAGAGTATACTTATGATTCTGAGTATGGTTTTGCCGTATGCTTATAAGAAATATACTTTAGATTCAAAGGCAGGGTAAAATGCTCATATTTTTGCACATGCTATGAAAGGTGCACGTGCAACTGTCTTACAAATTACAATGCAGACATTTTAAAGTCTATTTTGCCACATTAAAGAAATTTCAAAAGAAATTGAAAACTTGGCTTTTCCAGCAAGCGTTTGGAGTTTCAGCTTAATTAGACAACATAATCAGAAATGACCCAGGAACGACAAAGAGGATGGAACTGATGAAATGGACTGAATATGACGACATAGGTTTTGAAAAAGTTTTTTTTATTGTTCATTGTTTTAATGTTTCTGATGTTTTTAGATATTTAATGATATGTTTTTATTTTATTGATGTATGCTTTAAGATGGCATCAAATTAGTTCCGATTGTTCGCCACCGTGAGTCACCTTTGGGCTGATATGGGCGGGGTGTAAATTATGTTAATTAATTAATTAATTAATTAACTTATATGAATTCAGACTGAAATTAACTTACAGTAAGGAAAAGGCCATTAGAGTCAGGGAAACAAAAAAATATCTAACTTTATCAATTTCATTTTTAAAAATAAAAAGTCAGTGTTTTAGATTGATCTTTTCCCCTTATTGCTTTCACCATGTGTGCTCAATAGGTGTTAACCAGACAAGATTAGAAAGAATCATTATGTCTCCTAAGCCAGAAGGTCAATCATCTTCTATAAATGCTGGTGCAAAAGGCAATTTAATAATGCTCTAAACTTACGAAAGAGAAATGTTGAGTACTATGGGAATATCTTTAATAATCATCATCATTAAAGCCTCTGCAACCCAAGTGAAATATAATAAATTAAGGACTATGCATGCTTAAAAGTAATAAGAGGCATAAGACTATTCTTAATCCAGGTAAAAGCATTTTTCTTCAAAACATGATATCCACAGCAAAGTAGTGTGTGTGTGAATTTTCCTTCAACTTGATGCTCCTTATATGGGGTTCCAGTGCTGCTTTATTCATGTTGCAAAACCTGGAGTCAGTGTAGATATGATCATAGTGACCACAAGCTCAACTCTCCAAACACACTGGTAGGATTATTGCCATTCATTATTCAACAAGCTTTTTAGCAAACACCACTGGGATAAAACTGTAGCCCTTTATGTATAGTTGGCATTCAGTTCTCATTATCCATAAATAGCATAGTCAATGATGAGGGGTTATGCAAATTGCAGTGCAAAAACATCTTGAGGGACATTGACACCTTTCCCTAGCTCATAAGGCTTATTACTATAATGTGAAGATACTATATACCTGAGGGACTGCCTTACCCCGTATTCTCCCCCGAGATCACTGCATTCAGATGAACAGAATCTGTTATTGGTACCATCAATCCGCTCCTGCCATCTGTCCGCAACCAGACAAAGAGCCTTTTCTGTGGCAGCTCCGGTGCTATGGAACTCCCTCCCGGACAGCACCCGAGCCATCTCGGAGCTTGCCCCTTTCCGAAGGGCTTGTAAGACCGCCCTCTTTGGACTAGCCTTTAACTAGGCACATTGGTCTAAGAAATGTGCCTGTATGTCATCCTACACCTTGTGATGTGATGTAATGTGTTTTAATGTGTTTTTATGCTTTTATTGTAGGGCTGCATGTCTGCGACATGCTGCCCATTTATACTGTTGTCATCCGCCCCGAGCCTGCAGGGAGGAGCGGAATACAAAATTGAACAATAAATAAATAAATAAATGAGATTTCCTTGGTTCAAAATACATGTCCATTGAACTCTGAAGTTTGTTCATCCATACTGAATATAAACCCACCCTTTTAGGAATAAGTGATTTTATCAACCTTGATTTTAGTTATGCTCCCATTTTCCTGTTGTCAACTCTGTGGCAACCAAATTCTACACTGGATTGCAATTTTCCCCCCTTGTAAACTGCATCAAAATTAGTGTTCCCTCACTTATTGCTGGGGTTAGGTTCCAGGATCTCCCACAATAAATGAAAAACCGCAATGTAGGGATACTCTATTTATTTTAATATTTATACAGCATTTTAATAGTTATACACTATTTTAAGTCTTTCTAAACTTAAAATAAAGTGAAGGAAAGGCTCTTCAAGGCTGGAGGGAGGGAGAACTAAGGAGGGAAAGCACCTTGGAGAGCAGTGGCAGCAAACCCCCACAAAATAGCTAAAATATCATGATATATATTTGAAATTAATATTTTTTTTGAAATCTGTGAAACAGTAAGTCCGCAATAAGCAAATTGCGAAGTAGCGAGGGAACACTGTATAAATTTTATATACATTTGCAAAAATACATTTCAAAGTATATGCATTTTGGTGCCCATTTTAGAAATGGCAAATTTCACAAGTGCATTGATTTTCCTAGCATACTATGTCCCAGTTTCTGTTTAGGTCTGGGAAGAAGTGCTAATTGGGTAAATCTGCACTGGAATGCAATCTAAATGAATTTCTCAGACTTCCCTAGAGAAGCTGTGACTTAGTGTGAACAAAAGGATAGCTAGAGAAATCAATTATGTAACTGCATGCTTCCAGATGAAGCCTTTAATATGCAATTTCTATACTTAGTTGACAGGACTTACACTGACTGAAATCCAATGTCAGGATAGTATAGCTTAAATTTACATATGCAGAGTTATGCATTGATTGCCATAAATTAGCCTTGTTTTGAACCTTGTTCAACCGAATGCACAACTGAATGTATGCCCACATGTTTGAACATATAGCATGCCAATTACTCCTCTGAAGCCATTAACTGAACACAGGCATTTCACACAAATATATGCAACCATTAGGAAGCTTATGAAAGTAAGGACACCAACAAGGTATTAACTGGATGGTCAAATACTCAACATTATCCATTTATAACTAATGTTTTGTTGATGTCACTTCTATCTTGTTTTCTTTTTAATAAAATAAAATTAGAAATAGCTGCATGACACCCTTGGCTGAGTAGTACTAGTTCACTACTACTCCATTGAGAAACAAGTGTCCAAAGAAGGTGTTAGATAAGGGACTTATATACGAAGTGCCAAAGAAACCAGAAGAATGGTCTTTTGTCTGAGTGTTACTCTTTTTTCTCAATGGTATCATGCTTTAATACCAGTAAAAAGTGGCAAAAAGCCACCATTTCTATGAAATAATTATTTTTAAAGTGCTAAAACATAAATTGCATGCAAAACTCTATCATAACATAGCATATAAATAGTATGGTATACGTCAAATATATTCCAGCATTTTAAGTAACTTGCTTTTCTGTGCCAAATGGCCTGCATAATAACTGTGATTCCATGCCACCAAATGAAATATTAGTTTATTAAATTCCAACCCTATGTTTGCCAGTGGATATCACAGACAACCTTCATATATGACATTACACCATAAATTTTGAAAAGTACTGGCAGCTTATCTTCTGCTGCAGTCTTCTCTATTTAAAAATGGGTTTCAAGTTTTGTCACTGTCAACCAATGACTTTGCAACATTGCTGCACATCCAAATCACTTCTTTTAACTACCCCAGGCTGCTATAACATGTGAAGGCCAACATGCCAGCCTCTGAAAACATGGATGGCTTTCTTTTGCATTTCCTCACTTTGCATGTTTCAATTGTTCTCACTTTATTCCTCAGCTATGCACTTAATGCAACTTTTGGATCACTGAATTTCTCTACATTTTTCCAACTACCAGATAGGAATGGTACATTCACACCATAATCAAAAATTTCCAGGAGATGGCATACAAGTAAGATACTATCACTTGGGGAGGGCAATCCAGCTGTCAGCTGTGACATTGTTATCCTTTCACTCTCTAACTCGCTTTTCACTGTGTCTTCTCCCCCTGGAGATATGTTCACCGGAAATTTTCATTTTAGTTGCTTTTCTTATAAAAAGGATACTCTCCTCCTCACCTCCATCAACTTACAATAGTGACATTTACAGTCCTTCCCCTACGTGAACAAAGCAATTTATTTCATTGCTCTGCTCAGAACACTTCCGAATTTTGATCTCCTGAAGAAAGTGCACAGCAGAAATTCATTCTGTGCTGAAAAATAATTTCATTTTGATGTCAAATGGGGACTGTGTAAGAAAGACCAATATGCTGTCACATTTCTGTCTTTGACCCCACCTTGTATACCAATTGTAGGCCAAGCTAAAAAGCAGTAGGAAGAACAGGGAGTTCAATAAAAATGGACACATTAAGTGCAAACCGCTTCTAATTCATGGTAGTTTTCTTAAGAAACAAGAGGAGAAAGTGTGAATGGTAACAGTTTTGAATAACTGCAAATAATGAGTTAACTGTTATTTATCCCTTTCCCAATAATTAAATTACATTACAGATGTAACTTAGTGATGGATAGTGTCAAACTTTTCATAGTGCAACTGTTTATGACATTTTTTGTTGAGATTCAACCACACACTGCCCAAGTGTCCAGTCCTCAATGAGGACAAGTTAGTTATTTTATAAAAAGTTGAGGAATTCCCTTCCTCCTTGTCTTTTGTATTTTCTCTCTCCTCTCTGTTTCTACTCTCATTCTGATTGGTAGAATAATGCAGGCCTTTACTTCTGACTTTTTGTTTTCCATCTTTGTGTATGTTGTGTGTTTGGGATATTTGTGTGTGTGTGTCAGAAGAGATGTAGTGTTTGGTGTTTTTCCCTTCTCTTTGAAACCTTGGAAGAGATGGGTGTTAGAGTAGCTCAGACACAGTTCCTATCCATTAAGAAATGTAGTTATTATTCTGTAAATAAACCTTTTGTGATTTTAAAGATTGGACTCTGAATCTTTAACTGCCTAAGCTCTAAATCAGGTGTGGGCAATTGCCGGCCCTCCAGGGGTTTTGGACTTCAACTCCCAGAAATCCTAACAGCTGGTAAACTGGCTAGGATTTCTGGGAGTTGAAGTCCAAAACCCCTGGAGGGCCGGCAATTGCCCACGCCTGCTCTAAATTCTTTACAGCGATATCACATGGCACTTCACACTATGCTTGCTGTGAGCTCATTGCTCAACTATTAGTATCCTGGGTTTTTTGGGGGTTTTTTGGTTTTGCTCTGCTATATTTCTGGGTAGGTTTCCCTAACATTTTTATCATTACTGAGATACCATCTCACTAAGTGGTTCAAGTCTTGATGTGTCCTGTGTTCTGCTGTAGGTACTGAGATGACAATGAGGTACAGGAGAAGTAAACATATTGACAATGAGGTACAGGAGGAGAAAACATTTTGTTTCACAACCAAATATGTTGTAGAATTTTTGATAACTAAAGGGATGGATATTTTAATTAATTATGTGAGCAGGCAATATTAGTTGTGAGTTGTCCCTTTTATGCTTCTGATGAATCATTTGCATTCTCCCTATCATCTGGGGTGATGAACAAAGTGTTGGCTTTTATGATGTGAGATTCTGGTGCGTTTACCAACAATGCTTAAATCAATACTTCAACCATAAGTAGATTCTGGAGTCTTTTATCACGAGCTGTTATTGGTTTAGCAGATTATGAAGTGAACTAGTAGTGAGACAGTCAGCTACTTTTGTACATTCACTTGAGCAATTATCAAATGACTCGGCTACATCAATTGTATCTGAATACTAATCTTCCTAATGCTTCACTTGAATTTTGCAAGGCAGCACATTCATAGATCTATGGGGCACAGATGCCAAGTTCGAAGAAAATGCCTATAAATTTGAGATTGGCCTTTAATGCAAACCTAAAAAATACAATAGATTTTTATAACTTGTAATTTTTGGATGATATTTTCAGATTGTGAGCAATGTGCTGACTAAACTATTAACTTGAGTGATTGGTTCCAATTATGTTTACTCCTTTTGCTTACAGCAGTCATTGTCAACCGGTGTGCCTCGGCACACTCCTGTGCCATGGCAGGGCTCCTGGTGTGCCGTCTGAAAAGCTTTCTGCCCCCTTCCTTCCCCCTCCACTGGGCTCCCTCCCCAAACACAGGCAACACGCAAAGAGAGCAGAGGAGACCAATGGGCGGCTGGAAAATGACGCTGCATCATTTTGGAGCCGCCCACTGGGCTCCTCTCCTCCTTTGAGCCGAGCGCCGTTCACGTGGGCGGCGTGGCGAATGTGTCCTACCCCCTTCCCCCTCTCCTCCGCCTCCTCTGTGCTGCGGAGGAGAGGGGGAAGGGGCTGGGACACATTTGCCACACCGTTCTGGTGATCGGCTCAAGAAGGAAGGACGAAGAGGATCCGATCCTCTTCGTCCTTCCTCCTTGAGCCGAGCGCCATTCACGTGGGCGGCGTGGCGGATGTGTCCTACCCCCTTCCCCCTCTCCTCCGCCTCCTCTGTGCTGCGGAGGAGAGGGGGAAGGGACTGGGAGACATCTGCCACACCGTTCTGGCATTCGGCTCAGGAGGAAGGGACGAAGAGGATCCGATCCTTCCTCCTTGAGCCGGCGTCGTTCACGTGGCGGCTTGGCAGATGTGTCCTACCCCTTACCCTCTCCTCCGCCTCCTCTGTGCTGCGGAGGAGAGGGGAAGGGGCTGGAACACATCTGCCACACCGTTCTGGCGATCGGCTCAAGGAGGAAGGACGAAGACGATCGATCCTTCCTCCTTGAGCCGAGCGCCGTTCACGTGGGCAGCGTGGCGGATGTGTCCCTACCCCTTCCCCTCTCCTCCGCCTCCTCTGTGCTGCGGAGGAGAGGGAAGGGGCTGGAACACATCTGCCACACCGTTCTGGCGATCGGCTCAGGAGGAAGGACGAAGAGGATCCGATCCTTCCTCCTTGAGCCGAGCGCCGTTCACGTGGGCGGCGTGGCGGATGTGTCCTACCCCCTTCCCCCTCTCCTCCGCCTCCTCTGTGCTGCGGGGGAGAGGGGGGAAGGGGCTGGAACACATCTGCCACACCGTTCTGGCGATCGGCTCAAGAAGGAAGGACGAAGAGGATCCGATCCTGCCTCCTTGAGCCGCGCCGTTCATCTGGGTGCCGTGGCGGATGTGTCCCAGCCCCTTCCCCCTCTCCCGTAGCACAAAGGAGGAGGAGGCAGAGGAGAGGGGGAAGGGGCTGGGACACATCTGCCACGCCGCCCAGGTGAACAGCGCTCGGCGACCCCGCCCCCGGCTTGGCAAGATGGCGGCGCCCATTTGTGCGGGCGAGGCGGCGGAAGCGGGCCTGGAGCTGGGCCTGTTCACAGAGGCCTTCCCGGCGCGCGCATGCCTGCCTGCCGGCCGGCATACAACATACAGGCTGGACAAGTGAGCGCGCGCGAGGGTGGGCCTTGCTTCGGCGCGAGGCGGGGGCCATGGGGGCGCGAGCCTGCTGCCCTCCCGGCTCCCCTTCTCCTCCTGATCTTTCCCCGGGCGTGAGTAGTGTTTGTGTCATTTTGGTTTGTGGTGTGCCCCAGGATTTTTTTAATTTAAAAAGTGTGCCGCGACTCAAAAAAGGTTAAGAAACACTGGCTTACAGGCAGGAGTAAACAAAATAGGAGAAAGGAACACAAAGGATCTGCTATGGGATATAAAGATCAGAATTGCTTGTTTGATAAAAATGATTCAAAACTCATTTCGGATGTAGAGGGAGCTGGTGGTTCGGATCCAAAGTCAATTCCGATTTTCACAGAAAAAAAGGTCAAAACTTTTAAAAACTTCGGAGACTTCCGAATCCTTCGTTAATGGTTTCAAGGTGTTATTTCCTGTTTCATTGGGTGGTCTTTACTTTGAAAGTAGTTTTTTTACTTCAGAAAGGGGGGGGAGCAAAAGGAAGAAATCCATCCATTCTGCTTAAAACCACGTCTCTCATTTAAGACTGAAGTGAGAGGGAAAGGAAAGGAATCCATCCACACTGGTTTAAACTAACGTGGGAGAAAAAGGAAAGGAAGGGAATCCATCCAGACTGGTTTAAACTGACGCAGATCCATCCCATCCAGACTGGTTTAAACTGATGTGGGAGAGAAAGGAGAGAAAGGGAATCCATCCAGCCTGGTTTAAACTGACGCGGATCCATTCCATCCAGACTGGGTTTAAACTGATGCGGGAGAGAAAGGAAAGGAAGGGAATCCATCCACACTGGAGGAAGGGAATCCATCCACACTGGTTTAAACCACGTCTTTCACTTATGACGCGGGAGATGGGAGGGAAAGGAAAGGAATCCATCCACACTGGTTTAAACTGACGCAGGAGGGGAATGAAAGGAATCTATCCACACTGGTTTAAACTGATATGGATCCATCCCATCTGCACTGGTTTAAACTGACGCGGAAGGGAAAGGAAAGGAATCCATCCACACTGGTTTAAACTGTTGTGGATCCATCCAATCCACACTGGCTAAAACTGCTTCTCTCTCTTAAGACTGACGTGGGAGGTGAGAGGGAAAGGAAAGGAATACATCCACACTGGTTTAAACTGACGCAGGAGGGAAAGGAAAGGAATCCATCCAGACTGGTTTAAACTGATGCAGATCCATCCCATCCACGCTGCTTCAAACCGCTTCTCTCAATTAAGACTGATGCGGGAGGCAGGAAGGAAAGGAATCCATCCACACTGGTTTAAACTGACGCAGATCCATCCCATCCACACTGGTTAAAACTGATGCAGGAGGGAAAAGAAATGAATCCATCCACACTGGTTTAAACTGACGCGGATCCATCCCATCCACACTGGTTCAAACCGCTTCTCTCAATTAAGACTGATGTGGGAGGTGGGAGGGAAAGGAAAGGGATCCATCCACACTGGTTTAAATTGATGCGGGAGGGAAGGGAAAGGAATCCATCCACACTGGTTTAAACTGACATGGATCCATCCCATCCACACTGGTTAAAATAGCTTCTTTCACTGACGCGGGAGGGAAAGGAAAAAAAGGGAATCCATCCACACTGGTTTGGAAGGATTATCTGGCTTGAATCGAGGCCAGGGAACAGAAGCAGGGAAAAGTGGAATCATTTCTGACACACTGTTTCGTAAGAGAAATGGCGGGAAAAGCCGCGGCAGGGCAAAGTGACTTCCGGTTTCCTTAACAACTTCAAAATCACTTCAAAAGGAAATCTTTCCAAATTAATTCTGAATTACGAAGCTTATGACCAAACCTAACCATGGATAATCAGAATCCTGTTGGTATAGTAGTTGTGATCATATAGGTAGTGGTGTCAAGAGCTCAGAGATTCTGACTGCATTTCTTGCCTACTGCCTTATGACCTTGGACAACATTTATTACAAGCAAAGCAATTATAAAAACAATACAATCAATGAAACTCAAACACAAGCAATAACAGACAATTTAAAACCATTTTGGGCACACAGAGCACAAGGAACATTCTGGCCAATGGGCAAAACTTCGTAAAGGCATAACATTTGAAAATTCTGACAAGAATCCCATTTCCAACAACTCATGTGCCATCAGTCCAAACATTTACACTGGTCATTGTGGAAGAACTGCTCCTTCCCATCTGCACAAGAGTATCCAAATAGCTCCAAGTTACTTCCCTCCTTTACTACTGATTGGCTGTGTGAGGGTCACTATGGAGAACTTAACAAATTCTTAGAGAGGATACCTCCAAACCAACTATATGATAACATTAATGGAAGTTGCTATTATTGACTATTTCCTGTTTCATGAAATAGATTTGTTGTTAAAACCAATACATTTAAACTTGTTGAAGTTATTTTATATAATACTAGCTTAAGTACCTGGTGATGCCAAGGTTAGTTATTTTGTAAGGATAAACAATATAGATACTAATTGTTTGATTTTGGATTTTATGAATGGACTCACAACAAAATGCATAAAGATGTGGGTGAGCTACAACTTCAAGAATCTTGGGTAAAGTCCCCCCTAAGCCCCTCCAGTATTTGAAGTTGGTCAGGTTGGGTATGTGTGCCAAATATAGTCCAGATCCATCAGTGGGGTTCACAGTGCTCTCTAGATCTGGGTGAACTACAACTTTCATCACCCTGGGTCAATCCACACCCCACCTCCCCCACCCCCAAATCTCACTAGCATTTAAAATCATGTTGGGTATGTGTGCCAAGTTTGATCCAGATTCATCATCGGTGGTAGGCACAGTGCTCTCTGGATGCTGGTGAACTGCAACTCCCATCTGCTCTGTATCCACACAGCCCAAACCCCTGCAGTATTTTAAGTTGTTCATGTTAGGCATGTGTACCAAGTGTAGTCCAGATCTATCATTGATGTAATTGACAGTGCTTTCTGGATATCGTTGGACTACAGCTCCCATCAATCTTGTGTCCATCTCCCTCCCCAAACCCTGCCAGTTTTAATTTGGTCATGATGGTTATGTGTGTCAGATTTGGTCCAGATCCAACATTGGTGTAGTTCACAGTGCTCTCTGGATATGGGAGCCATCTTAGAAAATACAAAAACATAGATAGATATATTCAACTTATTATATGCATAGATACCATAAGACAGACACAGCCTAAATAAAAACAGTTACAGACAAAGACTTGAATAAAAACAGGGTTTGCTGTGACACAGACATTATTTCAATATTAAAGACAATCAGTAACAGAACATATCACTATTTTGAATCCCTGAATGGTTAGAAAAAGTAATATGTGATATACAGTAAGCATTAAAGTTAATCAAAACTACTCACCAGGCATGATGGTCAAAAAAGTAAGAGAGAGAAATAAAAAAGTACAGAAATATGACCTGGTGAATTGGTACTGTTCTGGGACATTCTGTGTGTCTGCAGCTTTAAGATGATAACTACAGATTCAAAGAAGTGAAAAGGAGTTTCACCTTTAGGTTGTTGAGCTGCATTGTTAATAATTCCTCTCCATGAACCAAGAGTTGGCTGATACCTTGAGAACAGCTCATTGCTTTTTCTCAACATTCACAGAGATTCATAATGTTTTGAAATAGAATAAAAAGGTAGGCTGGAATAAAGAAGCCAGAAATGGGAAGGGCCCTTGGAAATTCCACCCTTGTGTAGTTTCCAAATGGACAAGAAATACAAAGTTCTCCCTCTGGTCCTTCCACATCATCCCGTCTCTTCTATTCCAGCTTGTTCTCTAATGGCTGGGAAGTGAGTGGAACATTAGCATGTAGGTGCCTGTCCATATAGCAACTTGGTGAACAAGCTATCTCCTTTTCCTACCCACATCTCCAATGTATGAGCACTAAGAAAGGCTCCTGTGTGTCATCTAGCAAAGACTATTATATAACGCTATTAATTGATTTATATTAATTTTCAGAAATAATTTATTACTAGTGAAAAACATCACTTGGGAACACAACATTTCTTCTTCAACATTAGTTTGAGATCCCACACTAGGGATTGCTTCCTAATATGTTCCAAACCTATCTTTACATATCCGACAAGTTGCTAATAAACACAGTTATTTAGGTATTTTCTGTGCAATAAGAATATTTGCTTCATTAAAATGAAAGATGCTGTGGATTTACTAAAAGGGGACATGTTTCCTTTGTTTGTAATTACTCCATTTATTAATCTTTATGGAGAAGGTGTTTACAGAACCTCACTTTCTTCATAGAAAGAAGCAGCTTAGTGCATACACCCATTTCAAATTATTTTCTTCCCTTTTATTTTTATTAAAGTTTTATATCAATCAATAGTATATTATTTTGTATTTGAGATGTTGTTTGCGTCCGGGGGGGGGGGATCTTAGGCATACTTATAATCCCTTTTCACATTATTGATTTCTTTGGAAAGGCAACAAATTGAGGACTTGTTTTCCTTTTCTGCAAATTGCAGTGAATGATTTCAAATATCTATTCAAGACCTACTCACAGATTTAACAATTTCATAGTTTAGCTATATTGTAAGTATTCATGAAAGCACAATTGAATGTATTTATCTAATAGATATTCCCTTTTCACTATAAAATAGATCTTGGGGTGGTCATGGATAAATGGCTTGTCCACATGGGCTGACCATGAAGTTGTTCCTGGCTACCTTCATGTACCAGTGACTTTTGGTCCTTATCACATTGAACCATTACTCCTGTTTAAGCCTGGGTTAAAGAATGCTAGGGAATATTCTGGAGTTTGGCTGAAACTCTGGTGCACCCCCACAGTTTGGGCACATTATGTACAGCATTCTAATCAGCCCATTGGTCCACATCAGCTGCCATCCCGATTTTCCTCCACTCAGGATGGATCAGGCTTGCATCACCATTGCCACGGCCAAATGGCCATAGAGCCATGATGATGCCCCATCAGCAGATGTGCTCTCATAAAGCTCTGTAGTTATCCAGCAATAGTGACAGCAATAGTGAATGGTAAGGTTGTTGTTGAAACCCAGATCCCAAAATGATAAACTCCATAGTCTACAATTCTATAGGGATGAATTAAGGTGCCTGCATGGACTTCATTCCTAGTTTCTGAGATATTTTCATTAAGTCCCTGGAATGGTACACCCACACACCATGCACACCTCAGACCCCAGGGAATGGTGACACCTGTGTTAGAAAAATCCCCTCACAATACCCCAGGAAGACACAAGGGACACACATCGGGCTTACACAAGAGTCTCAGGGTCTTCTCGTGTTTTTGCTGATATGATTCCTCATCCCTGTTACCAGATCCAACCCTCCACGGAACTTCCATTGAGATAATCAATATCTTGATTACCCTTTTATTTACTGGACTGGTACCCACTATATTAAATGGATCTGAGATATAAAAATCCATTATAGCCCATTACCACTTGCCCCACCACATTCCTTTTTAGTCTCTTCCCCCATCATTTCTAAACACTAAACATTTCTAAATATTGAGGGTACGATTTATGACAGATCCAGGGCTGTAGTCAAAGGAGGCGGGGTTAAGGGTTCATGGGAAAGGCTCTTTCCAGGTTCATAGCCTGAAATGTACCAGATTAAAAAAAATCATGAGTAAACCAGGTTTTTTAAAATCCCCGACACATAGGGGGAGGGGGTTGAACCCTTAACCCCTACACACACACCATGCTATGAGCCCAGACAGAGCCTTTCCCATGATGCAGGAAAACATCCTGTCAGCTCCATCATGCTTCATTAGAAAAACATCTGAAACAGTCCAAAGAAAGGGAGAAGACGATTAAAAATTTACTGATGTTAGTTCTTAATTTTATGTTAGGCTTTAATGTTACTTTTATATGTGGGGGTTTTCTGGGATTTTATGTTATTATTGTGTGTTTTAAGTAGGCATTGAATGTTTGACATCGTTATGCTGGAATCCGCCCTGAGTCCCCTCAGGGAGATAGGGCAAAATACAAATAATAAATAAATAAATAACATTGTTGTTGTTTTCTGGACTCAGAAACCAGGATAAAACTGGAGAAAACACCCCAAAACACATGCGATAAGAGCTGTCAAATTTGCCCAGGTTGAATTGCTTCAGTGAAAATTAATTACCATTCATGTGGGCGATCATCTACCAAGTATTAACATTTCTCTCCCAAAAACCTACCGTATTTTTCGCACCATAAGACGCAGTTTTTTTCTTCCCAAAGTGGGATGAAAAATCAGCTGCGTCTTATGGAGCGGAAGATGCAGGCGAGGGGGAGGCGCTGGAGCAGGGGACGGCGATATACTCACCCTGTCGCTGCCTCTCCTCTTCTCTGGTCCGTTGCGGCGGCAGAGGACGCTGGTTCGCTCCCCCTCTTGCTCCTTTTCCCTCCCTCCGCCCTTTCTTCCCTGGAGGAAAGGGTCTTCCCCTGCCCTTTCTTCCCTGGAGGAAGGGGGAAGAGAGCAGCAAGAGGAGGAACAAAGAGCATCACCCCAGAGGGCTCTGGCGCGATGCTCCTTCATTCCTCCTCTTGCTCCTTCTCCCCCTTTCCTCGAGGACTGCACCTGCTGATAAGACTTACCTAGATTTTTAGAGGAGCGAAAATATTTTTTTCTATTTTCCTCCTCTAAAATCTAGGTGCGTCTTATCAGCAGGTGCATCTTATGGCGAAAAATACGGTACTTCAGGAGCCTGGCATGGAAATTTGTTTTAATTACCATAATCATTCAAAATACCAACATTTCAAAAATCTTTGTTTCTCCTCTCTGTACTGCTAGCTTTTAAAATCTCATTGCCAGATTTCTCCATCCTAGAACAGTTTGCCAATGCAGCTAGCATGGAGCCTGCCGGATCCCATCACATGACTCACAGCTACTTCTGGTGGGGCTCCATGCTGTCTGCGTCAGTTCCCCGTTCTAGGATGGGGAACTCTGAACATGGAAGACTACCCAGTTCAGATTGAAAATGCTGGGGACAGCGTGGGAGCAAGTAGGTGATGCGGGTGATGCAGGGTGCTGGGTGACCAGGGTCATAGCCAGGATTTTGATTCGGGTGGGGGGGGGGGCTGAGTTTGGTTTGGGGGGGGGGGCTGAGACTGGGTGGAAGAGGGTCTACCCTAGCAAACCTTTTGTATTGTTATCCCAATAACCCCATTAATGTGGGATATTAATGAGCATGGTGATCAGATCATGATATGAATAAACATAACAGTTTAAGTACTGTACCAGTAAGGCCTTTTCGTGGACCACCCTGAGAATTTCGGGGGGCTGAAGCCCCCTTAGCCCCCCCCCCGGCTACATGCCTGTGGGTGACGTATATGCCCTGCTTCCTTTGACATTTTCATCTCCCAATTTAAATGTATCTGTCCTCATTTTTTACATGCCAAATATAAACACTTTCTCAATGAGACCAAATATATCATAATTAATTAAATAAACAATGAAGAAGAGTTGATTCAAGACACATGCTTGCTTTTTAAAACCAAGTTTTTTGGTTTTAAAAACAAAGCTTAAATATTTAGGCCATATCCATTTCACCTTCTGCCTTCTCCAAAGCCCTGGCACAAGTGAAGCCTACTTGGCAGTGATTACCCAGACAAATAGTCAGAAATAAAACAACAGGGAGTTTTTAAAATGAAAAGTGGGGTTTCTATGAGAGAGAGCCATATTCCTGCTGCGATACCACAGGATGGGCTGTTGAGCTCTTTAATGCTTGATTCCTTCTAATGTGGCTTGCTAATAATGCTAAATAAAAGCACTGTAGATGTAATGCCAAGTGCCCTTTTCTTCTCTTTGTTAACAGAAAGGATAGTGAGTTATCTCGCACATTTCCCCAGCCCTGTCTCAGGTTGATTTGTGGTAGAGGACAACAATATGTGCCTTTAAGTAAAAGGTGGCTTTGTTTGTACATGTGTGCCATATATAAAAGCATAATCAGAGAAAATTGCACAGGTACAAACTGTGTTCAAACCATTGTGCTTCCTGAATGTAAACAAATGGATAATCACTAACCATTTAGTTGTTGCTGTGGAAACCATGCCCAGAGCTTCTAAAGATAAATCGCCTTCATGGCCAAATTCACTTTCTTAAAATAACACCGGATAGGCGATACAACCAGGAAGGCTGTGACAATCTCTTTTTAGCAGCACAAGTTGAGTATCCCTTATCTAAAATGCTTGGGACCACAAATATTTGGGGTTTTTTTTCCTGATTTTGGAACAGATAGCCTAAAGAAAATGGTATGAACGTATTTTTTTTTGCATGAAACAAACATTGCATACATTGAACCATCAGAAAAGAAAAGTGTCACTATCTCAGTCAGCCATGTGGACAATTTTGAATTTTAGAGTATTTGAGAGTATTTTGGAATTCGGATCAGGGATGCTCATTCATTATCCATCCATGAAAATCCACAGAAACTTAATTTGCCTTATAAATTTGTGCAACTACAAGAACTTGGGTCATATGAATCTCTGAATTATGAAACAGATGTCTGAAGCTTTGCACACCCCTAGTGCTTTCTTTCTTTTGGGGGAATCAAAGCAGCCAGAAACAGATTTTATAAAGAAACATAGACCCTTTCCACACAGCTGAATAAAATCCCACAGTATCTGCTTTGAACTGGGATATATGACCGTGTGGATTCAGATAACCCAGTTCAAAGCAGATATTGTGTTTTATTCTGCCTTGATATTCTGGATTATATGGCTGTGTGGAAGGGCCCTCAGTTAAAAATTCGCACAATACAACTACTTTAAGAGTGATTAAACTGTAAAAATGTCTTAAGATTGGTTGAAAAGATAAATGGCACATTATGTACACAGCATTAAAATCAGCCCATTGGTCCACATCAGCTGCCATCCCCATTTTCCACCACTCAACTTAAATGGGATGGGCATTATAGAATCCATCATCAAAGACCAGTCTGCAGAAAGAAAGAAAAAAGGGCACCAGTCTAGCATCAATGCAAAAGAGTTGCAACACCTGGGGGCAGCCATTGCTAACCCCATCTTCCGTTCCTACAAATATTCCTGACAGTGTAGAGAAATACACATTTTCAACCAATCTTTTGGACAAGTGAATCTTCTAACCCTTAGCATTTTATTTGAATTTTGAGAAGGCAAACTGTGCTTGTCTAAAGCAAGGATTATTTGGTGTCTGATTTTGATGCAAAAAAATCCCCTGTGCAAATTAGCAAAAGAAATCCTCTCCCTACCCTCTACCTTACTTTCCTTTGTTATGTTGCCTGAAGTACTCTAATGCTTAAAGTAAACAACATGAAGGAAAAATATCCTTGAAACAATGGATCACAGCAAGGTACAATATCGGAAGACTTGGGATCTTTCATATATGAACTCGTTGATTTTTTTTAAAAAACTTTCTCTATGCAAATTATTTACCTTAATAGGAAACACATAATAAAACTGCATGATTGGTGATCCTGATAAAATTAGTTTTGTTCTCAGTATTAGAAATTAATGATAAAGAAAAGGGCTATCTCAAGGTTGTTGTTTTTTAACAGGATTTACAATTTAGTGCCTTTTGGTAAAAAAAAATCTGGAACATGCTTGTGCCTGAAGCTAGATCCAAATCAGTGGATTTACCTTTTAGTAAATTCATAAAGAATTTCATTTCATCCTATAGATAAATCTTTTAAATCCACAATGAATAATGGATGTTTGCACATCAGATATCATTCAAAAGATGTTTATACAGTGGTCATTTCTCTTTTAGATGTGCAATTTAAAAACACCAAACAGATGGAAAACTCTGTATAAAGGGTGAAAAATGAAGAAAGTGTTGCATCTTAGTCAAAGGTTACCAAACAATGAATATGTAAATAAAGTCCCAGAATGGTTTTAGTTTATTTAATCCAGATAGTTGGTAGGTTAAGTAGTTCCCAAGCCAGATCAAGCAGAGAGAAAAAATAAAGTTAGGAAATGGAGACAACATTTCAGTGAGAAATGAATATGCAACTCAAAATGAAGTATGATGCATCTTTTTAAGTGCATAAGTAAACAGACATAAGTGCACAAATAAACATCCAATACTTAAGGGGTTGTAACAGCTGAATTTCAATGGCGCAAGCTCTAGAAGTTAATGAACAGGAGAGAAAAACTCTCTTCTAAGTTTAAAAAGCAAAGGCCATGCAGCTCTCTTACCACCTCATCAGACGGGGCTTGGGAAGCAACCTAGAATGCTTCCCTGCCAGTCCAGTGATGGATGGGCTTACTGCCCATGCCATAATGTTGCTGGACTTCCAGTGGAGGCCTTGCCCATAATTGGAGCAGAAGCCCCATACAACACTTCCTTCCTAACTTGGAAGGCTGCATGTATTGTGCTGGCTCCAATGGAGCCAGAATGGATCCTCACCACTCAGGCACTCTTCCCATGTGTGATGGGGGAGGTGTCACTGCGATGGAGTGGTGTGTGGGGTGACAGATTCACCCCTCTGTTTCTTCGGTGTTATGGTCATTTGATGATCTTAGCAAAAGCATCTGACAATGGGTACAAGCTCCATGACTGGCTAGTTGCCACAGTGATAAAGGGTAATAAAAGTAATGATGGCCATACCATGTGACTGAATCAGTTTGGCCTGACTGAATGGCTGGGCTTTGCTCCTACTCCTGCCACCATTTGGGAGCAAAGCATAAAAACACCTACACTGAATTTGGGGCTGGACTGAAGCAGCAATGCCATGGCCTGGCCCTAGTGACTGTATAGTGGAATGCTATGCATCCTGAAATGTTATCCTTTCTTATCTTTAGTCTGTAATTCTGTGTAACTAGTCCTTGACCCTATCTACACTGACCATTTAGGTTGGATCAGCCCATGGGTGGCTTTAGGAACACGGCTGCACCACAGGTTAAAAAACACAGGGAAAAGCCTGAATCCTGCACCAGTATTTGGATTTTCACATGTTCCTATGTGGAACCAGCTGCAAATGTCTTGATAGCCATTCTGTACTCCTTGGACTCAGATGGCCTGGATATGTAGAATGTCTGCCCCTCCTGCCTTCTGTGACCCTGTCACTGCCTAGAAGAAGGGAATGGAGAGATTTCACCTTTCACTCCTGCCTAGTTTCTTGGCCAATCACATGGAATGGAACCAGAAAGAGAGACTGCCAATGAGCAGGTAAGTGCCCCGGTCACTGCTGTAGCTGGCAGAAACATGGACAGAGAGGAAGTGACAGTTGGGTCCCCGTGCAGCAGCACCAAACATCTTCAGGGCAACAGAGCAGTAGTGATGCCCTGCCACCACCAAGAGCCAGAACTGGTGTTTCAACATAAGGTTTCTGTGTGGAACTACTCCTTGTGAGTTACGTTCTCTTGAGTTCACTGGGGCTTGCTTCTGAGTAAATATCCAAAATATTATGTGTCTGTTGTATTACTTTGTTAGATTAGGTCCCCTTGCTTTTAATTCTAGACAAAAAGGCAGAGCCTTGAAAATAAATATTTACGCATTTATGGACAAAGTAGCCCGAAGAGATAGAAATGGTTATTCAAGTACCTAACATGAATCATAGAGTTGGAAGAGACCACATGGGTCATCTCGTCAAACCTCCTGTCATTCAGGTAAAGTACAATAAAAGCACCCCCGGCAGATGGACATCTAGCCTCTGCTTAAAAATCTCCAAGGAAGGAGCTTCCACCACACTCTGATGCAGAAAGTTTCAGTGCTGATCAGCTCTTACAGTCAGGAATTTCTTCCTAATGTCCAGGTGGAATCTCCTTTCTTGTAATTTGAACCCATTGCTCCGAATCCTAGTCTCCAGGGCAGTGGAAAACAAGCCTGCCCCTCTCTTCCTTATGATAGCATTTCAAATATTTAAACATAGATATCTTGTCTCCTCTCAAACTTTCTCTTCTACAGGCGAAACATACCCAGCTCTTTAAGACCCTCCTCACAGGGCTTGGTCTCTAGACCTTTGATCATTTTAGTTGCCCTCCTCTGGATACCTTCCAGCTTGTCAATATCCTTTTTGCATGGACACAGTATTCCAGGTAAGGTTTAACCGAAGCAGAATAGAGAGGCACTATTACTTCCCTCGATCAAGATACTATACTTTTGATACAGCCCAAAATCCCATTAGCATTTTTAGCTGCTGCACCACACTGTTGTCCACTAAGACTCCTATAAACTTTTTCAGATGTACTATTGCTGAGCCAGGCATCTCCCATCCTGTATTTGTGAATTTGGGAGGCCTGCCCGGGTCGAGGTGGGTTCTCGACCTTAAGTGTAGCCTGCTGCCGACATTTGCAGCTCAAAAGACAGTTACATTTGTCAAGTAGGAGATAAAGGTACCACATCAAAGTGGGGAGGCAAATTTTGACTGATTTATGAGGCCATTAAAAAGAACCCAGGAATCGCTGAAGAATGCAGAAGAAACAACAAAGGGACGCTGGAAAACGCTGAGAGATGAGGAGTGCGTCAGCTCCCCCTGGTGGCCAGGAAGTTTGCCTCTGTTCATCTATATATATGTGTAATATGTCAAAATGTATGTACTGTACTGTACTGTGATAAATGTCACATGTTTATATGTCATATGTTGAACTGCAGGGATTGTCTGCAAGTATGTGTACTGTAATCTGCTCTGAGTCCCCTTCGGGGTGAGAAGAGGGGAATATAAATAAAGTAAATAAATAAATAAACTCCTTTAGTTACTTCTTTCCAGGATTATGAAGAACCATTGGTGAGCACCCTTTGGGTTGGTCTCTTAACCAAAATCCCTCCCTGGCCCTCTCATTGATCCAGCAGCATTTTTCCACATGCCCAGACTGGCCAAGATGCATTTTGTCAGCCAGACTTATACAATGGAAGGTCACTGGCCATGTGTGTGTGTCTTTGTTTGCAGACAGGCAAGAAGTGTGTCTGTGTGGAAACTTGTTGATGTAATCCAAGATCAGCACAGTGTGATGGAGAAACTTCAAGCAGAACCACAGAATGTGTTGCTCCTGCTTGCTCTTCTTCTGGTATAATTTGTCAAGACTGACACATCTGTTCTGTTTTGTCAACATAGACACTACTTATCATATATCTGTCCTAAATCTCACAACCTATTTCCTCACGAGGATGCAGCTAACATTGACTGTTTCACTGCATTGAAATTTCATTCTCGTAGATAGAGTAGTTTTATAGGATGATTGTGGGGCTCAGTAAAGCATATGCCAACACTTTTGTCTTTTTAAAATTTATAGTAAATATTAAGGGCCAATTGCTGAGAAAACAAGAACCACAGTAGAATGCTATAGTCCTCAATACTACATTACTTGTATTGCCTTTGAATATCATTTTGAAGGTATTCTGCTTTAGGATCCAGAGGCATTCTGGGTGGAACTCTGCTGCCACAAGGAATATGAGGAAATGTTCATAGTGTGCCAATTGAATCAGGCATCCTGTGGAGGACTTTCAGGTTGTGAGGGTGTGCATGAGAACAAGACATCAATGCCAATAATTTGTTCAATAATCTTACATTAGCAGTCTTCAATGTGTCACCACCTATAGTTAGACAGACACATTCTATTAGAGTTTGCACATGCACATACTTAGGGAAAGTGCCATCACATATGGACTATGGTCCAATTAATGGAATCACATGAGCAAAAGTAGACCTTCACCATGAAAGAAAAGGTACCATTACTGGGGCAACATAGAATTACATGAGTTGATAGTCAGAACAGAATTTGTTGTAGAGGGGGAGAGGGGGACAGACTGTCTAACTTCTTATTTGAACTCTGTTTCCTTCAGTCACTTGGTACCAACCAGGTCTTCTCCATATTGTGTTGGGACAAATTCCATTATCCCTAGTGAACATATTAGAGATATTAGAAATGATGGAATTTGTAGTCTGATCTCTTTGAAGCATCAGATATGCAGACTTCAATAGGCTTTCCCAAAGCTTCTGTTCCAATCACATCACCACCCCACCCTCCAGTTTCTTATTTTCAAAACAAAAGGCTCCATCATCTCCTGTCATTTCATGTCTCACTGTACATGCCCCATTCTTGATCATGACATTGGTAGGCCTGTTGGGAAACTGATGGTCTCTGTTTGTTAACTGCTCAATATGGGAACATTGCCTTGTGCACTAGTCGTCACACTTCTGTTATAAGCAAGCCATTTAAGCTGAGGATTTTATTCTCCATGCATGTCTTCTGCACTCTATAAAATGTCCCACTGAGATACTCTTGGATCAAATAAATAAAACATGATGCTTCTTGAGAAAAGCATTAGACCTAGTCAAACTTTGATTAGGCACATTTCTGCATAACATGCTTCCAATAATCAGGAGTAAACAAGTCATCTTTGCAGGAGGATGAATGCAATCAAAATGCTTAATGAAGATGCTAAGGTGTCAGCACCCTCCTTTCCTGATTTTGCAGCAAGTTGCTACCTTGTGTTTTTAATTAAAATACAGAGACCTACATTAAACCCATGTAAGGGAAATACATCGCTCCCCACTGTAGTAAATCACCCACCCAAATAAATAATCTTTCAAAAATACACTACATAGATAGCTAAGGGACTCCCAAGGTGGTCATTTTTTGTTTCCCTCTCTGAGACTCCTAGAAACATTAAAGCTGCTCAAGTAAGTTGCAGGATGTTATCTCAGACATGCAGGCAGACCCTTTAAATGCCAATGTGACCTTGGCAAGGCTGTTTTTTTTTTGTCAAAACCCAAGGAGACGTGCATGACGTTCATTGCAGGATTTGTTGTTGGTGCTTTGGTTTAATAATTCATGAGATGTACTTAACCTGCAAGATTTTAATTATACCTTTATCAGTTCCCCATTTAAAATTCCAATAAAGCAGAAGAAGGAAGAGGAGAGAGAGAGAGAGAGAGAGAGAGAGAGTAAACTTCACATTTTAAGCTCCAATGTACCAGAGATACACTTGGTGGAAATGGAGTTCATGTCTTGGGTGAATAAGACATTAGTTTTGCACACACTTGTGACTGGTGAATTTCCTTTTGGGGGAATATAGTGTCCAGAATCCCACAGACAGCATGTCTACTTCTTTATGCTGACTGGAGGAATTTAGAAGTTGTAGTCCAAACAGTAACTTTTTCAAAACTTTCGTATGTACACACCACTGCTTTGCACAATATACTCATAATTGTAAGACTACAATACTACGGTATAACATTTCTACTAAGTGATAATGAGTAATTCACGCAATAAATGTACAAGCTGCTTTGACTCTCAATTTTGAAAAAAAATAAAAATTAAAATATCTTTCAGTTCAGTTCAGTATGTGCTGCTTGAGAATGTTGTGGGACTGAGAGAAAGCCTTTCCTCCACAGATCTGAAAGTATGTAATGTATAAAGAGATGTTTCAGATAGTCTTGACCCAAGACATATAACTTGCCTTCTCTCTCTCTCTCTCTCTCTCTCTCTCTCCCTCTCCCTCTCCCTCTCCCTCTCCCTCTCCCTCTCCCTCTCCCTCTCCCTCTCCCTCTCCATCCCTTACAAGGTATAACTTTTTCAAGTACTGTAACTCCCATGCTCTCACAAGCAACAAGAACAGCAACTGAGCAGAAGAAAAGTGTATCTTAACTTGCAATAGCAAATACTCTCTAATCAAATTTGGTGGCAATTTTTTTTCTTGAGAAAGAATCCTTCAACCCTTCAACTGCTCTTGGATGTATCTGAACCTTGATGTTAGTCTATTTCAGTAGTCGGATATTAGCCACAGCAGGCCTGTGGAGAATCAAAACACTATCTAGAGAAGTGAGTTCTTGATTCCTTCTTCTTCCTTAAAATGATGAATTAAACAAAGTAGTACTGCATGCAACTGGGCCAAGTTTTTTTCCTTTCTTTTTGCTAGACAAGGCTTTCCTGTGAGGTTTCCATCAACTTGAGGTTTGGATCTGAACCAGAAATACAGTGAGAACTGCCTCTCTCAGGATTTCTTAGCCAATGCACAAAAGTGCATGAAGCAAACATTAAAAGGAGGAAAAGAAAAGAAAACAAAAGAAGAAAGGAGGGGAAAACATTATCCAGACATGGCCAGGGCTTATATAAGGATTTATTCAAAAAGATGTCCAAAATTTTATAGTTAATTTGCATTTTGTGGAAATCTACAAAGTATCCAATTGTAGTTACCTAGTAGAGGCTGAATTTCATAACTGGAAAGACAGAGGAGGAAATATGCTGTAGTTCAGAAAGATACAGAAGTAATATGATATAACCTGCTTTATTGTACATGTTCATAATGAGCCCCTGCGTATGCTGGATAGATTTTCTATATTAAAAGAATAAACCACTGGTTCACATGCACCTCAGATGACCTCCCTCTCTTTTCCCTAGATCCCTAGTGAAGCATCAGTTTCAACAGAGTATATGATGTGCCATAACCTGTTATCCATGACCTGACTGAAAGAGTTAGATATAGCAGTCATGAGGAATCCGTAATTACAGCTGATATACAATGATTTCTGCACTGAGGAAATTAAGTTGAAGGAACAGGGTGAGATTATATATAAACCCAACACATTGTTTCAACCTCATGTTAAGGTAAAGGTAAAGGCTTCCCCTGACATTAAGTCTAGTTGTGTCTGACTGTGGGGGGGCTCATTTCCATTTCTAAGCTGAGGAGCTGGCATTGTCCATAGACAGTTCCAAGGTCATGTGGCCAACATGGCTGCATGGTGCGCTGTTACCTTCCCACAGAAGCGGTACCTATTGATCTACTCACATTTGCATGATTTTGAACTGCAAGGTTGCAGAAGGTGGGGCTAACAGTGGGAGCTCACCTGACTCCCCGGATTGGAACCACCAATCTTTTGGTCAGCAACAGGGCCGTAGCCAGGATTTTGATTCGGGGGGGGGGGGCGAGTTTGGTTCGGGGGGGCTGAGACTGGGTGGAAGAGGGTCAACCCTAGCAAACCTTTTGTATTGTTATCCCAATAACCCCATGAATGTGGGATATAATGAGCATGGTGATCAGATCATGATATGAATAAACATAACAGTTTAAATAATGTACCAGTAAGGCATTTTCGCGGACCACCCTGAGAATTTGGGGGGGGGCTGAAGCCCCCTACCCCCCCGGCTACATGCCTGGTCAGCAACTTCAGCAGCTCAGCAGTTTATCCCGCTGCACCACCAGGGGTCCCAACTTCATGTTAGATAGGAAAAAATGCTGGTGTGAAAAAAAATCAAAGAATTGCAATCTCAGGAAGGTATACAATTGATTAGAACATCAATGATTCCTAAAGGAAAGGGATAAATATTACAGCCAAAATTGTCAATTGATTAAAAATAATTATGAAAAAACCCGGAAAGGGATTAAAGAAGATCTGGCTAATTGGAAAAAACTAAATCTGTCACTCTTAGGAAGGATTTCCACCGTAAAAATGAAAATATTCCCCAAACTAAACTTTCTCTTTCAAATGCTGCCAATTTTGAAAAATCAGACATTAATAAAAAGGTGGCAATCAGACCTCTCAGCCTTCATCTGGAGAGGGGGGAAACCTAGAATCAGGATAAAATACCTCCAAGAACTCCCACAAAAGCAAACTGCATGGAGAACCTGAAAGACTGGGTAGAAGTAAAAGATAAGGACATATTAACTGCAGAAGGTTGAGAGAATAAAGCTGGATGGCATGCATACTTATTTTATGATAAGATAAAGCAAGACAAGAACTTCAGGAACCATATACTAAACGCATCACTAATGAAGGTATGGACAAAACACAAAGATCTGATGTGTAAAAAGCTCCCATTATGGGCATTGCCAGTAGAAGCATTTGCAATGTACAAAGTAGGAGGAGAGGCTTGGCCAACCTATAAGGACATACTTAAAAAGGAAGACAACACCTATAATCTGAAATCACAGGAGGAATTGAGTGAACACAAAATAAACTGGTTTCAATATAATCAACTAAGGGCCAGATATGCGAAGGACAAAGAGACAGGTTGGGAAGAAAATTTAACAGAAGGAGGGAAAATAATACTAAAATCTGAGAGAAAAAGAGTTAGTAAACTATACAAATTGATATTAACAAAAAAGCATGAGAAGAAACCAATAAAAGACTACATGGAGAAATGGAAAAATAACCTAGGATATAAAATCTCACAGGAGAGTTGGGAAAAATCATGGAGGAACAATACAAAATTTATATGCGCATATTCTCTGAGAGAGAACCTATTGAAAATAGTATAAAGGTGGTATATAACTCCGGCCCAAATAAACAAAATATATAAAACAGGGGACGACCGGTGCTGGAAATGCCAATTAAATAGAGGGACATTTTACCACCAATGGTGGTCGTGTGGTAAGGCTGTGAAGTATTGGGAAAAGGTGCATAAATGGATAGAGGAGGTACTACAAATGAAATTGGAATTTAAACCAGAGATGTTATTGTTGAATATTATAGACTCAAAAAAGATGGGAAAAGGGATGGAAAGGCTGCTTACCCACATAATAACGGCTGCCAGGATTACCTGGGTCAAACATTGGAGAGAAAAAGAAATACCGGACATTGATGAAATTATCTTTAAACTCCTAGATACTGCGGAAATGGACAAATTGACATTTCTTATGAGAAGAGGCTCTATAAAGTACTTTGAGGAGACGTGGAAACCATTTATTATGTATGTAAAAATGAAGAAAAAGGAAGATCTAAAAGGTTTCTGGATCTAGGATATTAATTTAATTAAGTGGATAGGCACAAACTTGATTTTCTATGCTCGATACCGGCGGGTGAAGTCAACCTGCGTGTTTTATTTTAATGGTATGTTATTTGTCTCGTAGTACCTACTGTAAACCCTTTACCCCACCCACCCAACTCTTCCACTGTCATTATGTTATGTGGTTTGAATTGTCATGTTGTTGTATTTTAATCAATAAAAACTTTAATAAAAAAGGAAAGGTTACAGAAAGCTATGACCTATCTCACAAAAGACAGCTGCATCCATGAATGGTCCAATTAACATCACATTAAACTCTGAGATGATAAGAACTATTCAATTGTGGAATATGAAGTTTGGGAGCATGGTAGATTACCCTTCTTTGGAGTTTTTGAAACAGAGATTGAATGGTCATCTGTTGAGAGTGCTTTGATTGGGTGTTCCTGTATGGCAGGGGGTTGGACTGGATGGCCCTTGGAGGTCACTTCCAACTCTTTGATTTTATAATTTTTTAGGATTTCTTTTACCTGTTGGATCAATCACTGCTTGCTTGACTTGATTTACTTGCTTCCAAATTGTACACTTTTTCATTTCATTTGTAAATGAACTGAATCTGTGTTAAATCAAAGTAGAACAGAAAAGTTTATGTTGTGGTTAGGTTGTTCTATTGGGATTTAGAAGATATGGGTTCTAAGTCACCACTAAGCAATAAAATACAGTAGATGACTTCAAGTACTTATTGAGCTACTCATATTTGCATGTTTCGAACTGCTAGGTTGGCAGAAGCTGGTGCTGACAGCAGAAGCGCATGCCACTCTGCGGATTTGAACCTGCGACCTTTCGGTCAACAAGCTCAGCAGCTCAGCTGTTTAACACACTGGACCACTGAGGGCTCCAATTTTACTGCCTTTTAAAAATAATAAACAGGCCATTATTCCTATGCTGCATTTCATATATGATTATCTACACAGCTTTCTCACAAAGGCATGCAATTTTGAAGCAATCTTAAACCATTAGACTGCAGAGGGACACTGATGGTTCAGAACACTGGATCTACACAATTCCCAGTGCTCTATGCTTCATGTGTAGTTGAATTTATTCCATAAATATATGTTTTACCATAACCGTTTTACCATGTATCAATAGCTTATAACTGGTGAAGGATCTGTCATACATGATATGCCATGTCTAAATCAAATGTTACTCTGACCTTCAAATAGATCCATAGAAAGGACTTTGTCACACAAAGCAGGCAAAGGGGCTTTGCAGCTGGATCATCGGTTTATGATCTGTGCACATCTCACTGCTAGTCTGTGCCTTTCCTGTGATTCTAGCCCAAGCTATTGGCAGGTAAAATCCACCAATGGCTTCTAATTCCGCAATGCTCCCATCACATATCTTAATCAATGGTCTCTTCTGCTTCTGGGAAAGTCCCTCTTTCCCTCACTATTCTCAAGATGGAATTGAAAAAAATGCTATAAAATAAAGTAAAGTAAAATATGAAACAGCAATAGTGCAGGAAGGCAGAGTTATGAGGGGCGGGGGGTTTCGTGTCAGGAGCAACTTGAGAAACTACAAGTCGCTTCTGGTGTGAGAGAACTGACTATCCACAAGGACGTTGCCCAGGGGACGCCTGGATGTTTTGATGTTTTACCATCCTTGTGGGAAGCTTCTCTCATGTCCCCACATGGGGAGCTGGAGCTGACAGAAGGAGCTCACCTGTGCTTTCCCCAGATTCAAACCTCCGACCTGTCAGTCTTCACTCCTGCTGGCACAAGGGTTTAACCCACTGTGCCACTGGGGGCTCCATGAGGGGATGAGTAAGTATTATCCCCAGACCATGAATTGCAATTAATTTGCTGTGAACCGGTTTGAGTCCCTCCAAGAGTGAGAAAAGCAGCATATAAATTAAATAAATGAATAAATAAATAAAAATGAAGTCAGTTTTGGGTTTGGAGTGGTATCAAAATATTCTCAAGCCAGTATGTATCTATTATCAATGATAGCGCAACTGTAGTGAAATAGCAGGTTCATGCAATGAAGTCCTTTAAAGTCTCATTTAAAACTAATCTTGCCCTACATGACACACACTGGTGAAAGTTTTTAAAATTACATTTTTTAATATTCCAGCAATCAAGAAACCATTAAGGGAAGTTGGTGAGAAATACAAAATTAAATAAAAATAAATTTGATGAATTATACTCATCAGTGTTTATATTGCATAACCTACAGGCATTTGACAGAGCTAATTAAAACTGTTTGAAGTAATGAAGCCATTTCTTCTAAGTGCATAATGTATGGCGCACCATTTGTGTATTATTTAAAAGTCACAGATTTAATAAACCAAATTAATGCTCTGAATTATTACATATCTAATCAGTATATCATTTGAAATGCACACCCCCATTAAGCCAATGAGTCACTCATCCTGTGAGCTGCACAAACCCCTTCTAAGAAAGGTTAGCTATGAATGTTAAAGCCATCTCAGAATTATTCTGAATGCCGTTCATGGTCTTTAACTCGACATTTCAGTCTTTTATTGTTCTACGTAAAGTGATTTTTTTTCCTGCACAGCACACTTTTGAGCAATTGCAGACAATGTCATGCGGCAGCAAAAAAAAAAGCCAATGGGATTTTGGCCTGCATAAATAGGAGTATAATGTATAGATCCAGGGAAGTCCTATTACCCCTTGTAAGGACTCACCCATTCTAGGTAGGCCGGGGCCTGTTTTGCAGTTTGGCTCCCTGGTGGAAATAGCTGGCATCCATCTTGGGAAGGGAGTTCAGCAGAGCAGACATTAGAGGGAGGGCGTTGCCAGAGGCAGGGGGAGTGGTTTAGCTGCTGTTCTGTATAGTTACAGACACTCCCAAGAGATTGGCTGAGAGCCATAGGGGGAGGAGTCTAGCTATCTAGGAGGGAGGATTCCTGACAGAAATAGTCAGTCTTGTGAGAGGCTTCAGATGAGAAGCATCTGAGCCTTGTCAGTCTTGTGCTAGGCTGTGATTGAGAAATATCTAAGCCTTAGCAGTCTTGAAGAGGCTTTTGGATAAGCAACATCCAAGCCTCAGATGTGAATCTGAAACAGTCTATTCTTTAGTGGATCACCTGGGAATTAGTCTGTACTAAGGGGTCAGCTAAGCTGACAGTTCTTAGGGACAGCATAGGATTCAGGGGACCACTTAGAAGGGTAGAGCCGGTATACACCTTGGAGTCTCTTGTTACAGAGAAAGGTGGGCTCTTAGACTGGGGGAGCTAGCATGAGTCTGTTAGCCCCATTCAGAAGCAAGACTCAGGGAACTTTGGTTGAAACGATCTGTTCGCACTAGTTGCAGGTTTAGTGGGACAGGGCTTTTCCAGTCACGACTCAGCACTGACTGGAATTGCTGGTTTAAGATCTAAGATAAAGAAACCTCTGTTTGTAACCGTACGCTCCAGGATACTTAGATCTTTTGGAAACCATACGCTTTCACCATTAATTTGTTAACAATACGCTCGTTGCCTCGTTAGTAGTTAACCATCAAGCTTGTGCCTCGTTTGTTTGTAAAAGTTAATAAATTCTTTCTATTTTAACTTTTACCTCAGTCTCTATCATATTTCCTCACAGTTTCCTCACAGCCATTTATTTAGTTAGGAGCCTAACTGGACATCTTAGTTAATTTTTAAAATCCTAATTAAGTTAATTAGGTTGGTGGCAGTGTTTTGAATATTGGGTGCATCCGAAGTCATCACACCCCTCTATTCTGCCATGGTTAGACAACATCTGGAATACGTTGTCCAATTCTGGGCACCACAATTGAAGAGGGATATTGACAAGCTGGAATGTGTCCTGAGGAGGGCAATTAAAATGATCAAGGGTCTGGAAAACAAGCCCTATGAGGAGTTTAGCCTGCAGAAGAGAAGATTGAGAGGAGACATGATAGCCATGTATAAAAATGTGAGAGGAAGTCATAGGGAGGAGGGAGCAAACTTGTTTTCTGCTGCCCTGGAGACTCGGATGCAGAGAATTGGCTTCAAACTACAGGAAAGGAGATTCCACCTGAAAATTAGGAAGAACTTCTTAACTGTGAGAGCTGTTCAGCAGTGGAACTCTCTACCCCGAAGTGTGGTGGAGGCTCCTTCTGTCGAAGGTGCTTTGAACGTGATTGTCCTGCTTCTTGGCAGGGGGTTGGACTGGATGGCCCATTTGGTCTCTTCCAACTCTATGATTCTATTAGACTAGTGTAGAATAATGAAAGGCTTTCAGCTTTTGCAGTTTGGATCTGCTGGAGTTTGGTTCCAAGATCCTCCTTGGATACCAAAATCTATGCTCAAGTCCCATTATGCACAATGGAATAGTAAAATGATGTCCCTTGTATAAAATAGCAAAATTAAGGTTTGCTTTTGGAATTTTGTTTCCAATATTTTCAGGCTGTATATGGTTGAATCCATGAATCCAGAACCTGCAAGTACAGAAGGCCAACTTTACATTACAGGGGAAAAACAATTACAAATCAACCAAATCTTTGTGTGAGGAGGGGAATTCTCAGCTCTGTCTGAAGCCAAGACTGCCTCCAGGTTAGAAGTACAGCTGACTTGTTTTCCAATTTTGTGTCTGTCTATATTCATTTGTTACTTCATCTGATTGATTACAAAAAGGAGGATTAAAAAGAGGGAGAGAGAAAGAAAAAAAGGAGAAGTTTTTTAAAAAACACTCTTAACTGCAAGTGACATGGAACACTCTGGAAGCTCCATCATTTTGGAGTTTGGAAAAACAAACAGTCTTAATCTTCTTCTGGCAGAAAGATATCCCATATGACTCATTAGCTTTTCTCTGTCACTAACTCCACTAGTTCTTCTATTGAATAAACAATTCCGAAGTGTTCTGCTCTGGTTTAAGAGAAGCAAGAAGGATATAATATCTTGTGTCATGAGAACCAGTTGTTGGGTCCATGATGAATCAATTCCTTGTCAATGAATGTGTGTGTGGGAGTTCCCTGGGAAATTGTGAGATGAGCATATGTGTTAACACTGCTCTCTTTATATGTTCTCCTTCCAGATATCATTGGCCTCCAGAAATCTTTGAATGTCAGCTGCCATCAGTTTCAGGAGGAGAAAGCCAGTGGTAATGGTTGATGGAAAATGTGTTCCAACAATACCCCAAAGGGCCTGGCCCTAGGCTTCCCCAATCCTGATCTCTTGTTTGTTGACTTGAGCTGGCTTTACGTACTTAAGGGAGTGGATAGTATTTTGGAAATGTCAACAGCAACTGAAGGAACAGTTGAGATCACAAGCAGATAAATACATGAATGTTTTTCACTTTTGAGTCTTCCTTCGGCCTTGTGGGCTTGAATCCCCTGCCAAGATATGTTGAGCTGAGTGTACACTTCAACCACCTTGATTGAATGTATACAGATTACCTCCAGATTGGACGATTGCAATGCACTCTACATGGAGCTGCCCTTGAAGACGGCCCAGAAATTGCAATTGGTACAAAGATCGGCGACGAGATTACTAACTGGAGCAAGCTACAGGGAGCAGTCAACCCCCCTGTTCAACCAGCTCCACTGGTTCCCAATGAATTTCCAATCCCAATTCAAGGTGCAGGTGATTAGTTACCTACAAAGCCCTAAACAGTTCAAGGCCTGCCTATCTTTATGATTGCATCTTCCCTTACAAACCAACACAAGCCCTAAGATCATCCAGGGAGGCCCTTCTCTCGCTCCCACCGCCATCTCAAGCATGGCTGGTGGGGAAGAGGGAGAGGGCCTTCTCGGTGGTGCCCCCCCCCCGGCTCTGGAACTCTCTTCCTAGGGAGATTAGACTGGCACCTACCATGTCCACCTTCCACAAGAACTTAAAACATGGATGTTCCACTGTGCCTTTGACTAGGCAGTTCCAAAAAATTGGCCCAATGTTACCTAAGTTCCAGCACTTTAGCATGGCCCTCCGCTCTACAATCCTGACATTTTAATGCCCATGAACATTATCCTCCCATCCCTGCCTTCTGAAATTTTGCATTTTCTCTTAGCGCTATCTAGGAATTTGCACAAACCCAGAGCCCTCTGAACTCAGCACTTTTATCATTCTGTATGGTACTGTTTTTATGATGTTATGGTTTATTGTGATATGTTTTTATTTGGTTTTGTTATGATTCTATCTTATTATGTTACGTTTTTAACTTTGTGCTCCCTGAGCTTGTCCTTTTGTAAGCCTTCCCAAGTCCCTTAGGGGAGATGGAGGCGGGGAATAAAAATAAAGTTGTTGTTGTTGTTGTTATTATTATTATTTCAACAAAAAAGCACCCAAATAGAAAAAAATATATAGAAAAAATGCACAAAACCCATAACAGTCTCATGTAGCTGTTAGAAAACTTTTGAAATCAGTTTTTTGTGTGAGAACGAAATAAATTAAGGCTTGCTTACGTGTTCTTAAGGCTTATTTTTTCCATGGGACCATTCTTGTGCATTAAGTTGTGACCCAGCAGCCCTTCAAGAGGTCTCCCTGCCTATAGACAGAATGGCTGGAAAAAGGACTTGCTGTGTAGAGTCCCAGTATTGAACAAGGCTGGTCTGTCACTGCATAAAATGTAATCTCACTTTTCCATCTCCCACTCAAGCACGTTTGGTGGGAACAAGGGAGAGGGTCTTTTCAGTGGCTGGACCCAGACTTTGGAACTTCCCCTCAGGGGAGATCAGGATGGCCCTGTCCCTGATTGCCTTTTGCAAGCGAATAAAGATATTTGTTTGCCATCAGACATTTGGGAGAGGATGTATGGCTTACTGCCGGGGAGGTTGTGGATGAAAGCTGGGGATGTTATTTAGTTTTAAAGGTAATTTTAATTGTACAAGTATTTTTTACTGAATCTTAACTATTTTAATTTGTATTTAATTCTTTTAGATTGTTTTTTAATTTTGTATTTGCTATGTTTAATTATGGGGGACTTATATCATGTGGCACAGTGGGTTAGACTGTTGAGGTCAGCAGTTCAAATCTGGGGAAGTGGGGTGAGCTCCCACTGTTAGCCCCATCTTCTGCCAACCTAGCAGTTCAAAAACATGCAAATGTGAATAGATCAATAATTCCTGCTTCAGCGTGAAGGTAATGGTCATGCCAGCCACATGCCCTTGGAGGTGTCTATGGATAATGCTGGCTCTTTGGCTTAGAAATGGTGATGAGCTCCACCCCCCAGAGCCAGACATGACTAGACTTAATGTCAAGGGGAAACCTTTACCTTTATATCATGTTATTGAAAGATGCCTTAAGACCCTATGGGGAGAAAGTTGGGTTAGAAATAGAGATGTTGAATAATAATAATAATAATTTTGGTGCTAGGAAAATCTGTCCGTCCCCCCTCATTTTCTAAATCTGTTGCTTTCAATTTTGCTTCTGTTGGCTTGCCATGTCTTAATTAGCTGTACTTTTGTATTTCTATCTCATGTTTTTTAGAAATCCATTGACTGAAAAGAAAGGAACCCAATGTTTAAAATGAAATAAAAGGGAAAAATCAGTGTCAAAATAATTTTCTAATATATAGGTGTCACATTCTTTACTGTGGTGCCCTTGCTCTGTGTGTGATTAGTAATGTCAGCTATGCAGACTGTAATAATTGTTAGAGCTGGCAGAAATAAAATACTCTGTTAAGCTTTTTAGTGTAACTTTTGACATTACAATCTATCAAAGCAAATGTATAATGAACTTAGAGAACCAGCTTTTAAATACCTGGCAAAAAACAATCTGTGATCACTCACTGTGCAAAGCTGATAATCTCTGGATACAGTGGGAGTATTTTTAAGGTCTGCCCTATTTCTTTTCAAGGCATTAAACTAATCCTAACATATGCAGTTGAAAGCAAGCATCCTTAAATTGAATAGATAATAATGTGCAAACATGCCAGCAGTAGTTCCTGCCTAGAATCTTGTTGCTACATTTTCCTAGCACAACTGAATGGCTGCACAGGAGGGGAAAGACCATAGGCATTCCTGCCATTAAGGAAGTAAGTCAATGGTCTGCTCATAGCTAGAATGTTCTCTTTGCCTTTCCTTGTTCCTGTTCCGTAACACTGGAAAGAAATGACCACACCACTAGGGCTCTAGCCACTATCAGCTAGCTGCATAAATAGGTCCCTGGCTGTCTTTCATACATCACAATTTGTACTGTCCGTTATCCATGATGGAGCTGCCAAAGTGAAAATTTGAGATGGTTTTGTTTTTTACCTCTAATAGTCACTGACATTATCTCTTCTACACAACCATGCAAGGTATGGAAACCCAGTTTTCACTCTAGTAACCCTAATTGATGATGATGATATTAATGAATATTGATTGGCTTCATCTGTATCTTGTGCTGATACAATGCAGAATATATTATATTCAATACCTCAGGCCTTGCTCCACAGGCTAATAGTCATAAGAAACAAATCCTTTGGTTTGGACCAAAGACTCACATCTCTGAAAGGATACCCCTTTGATATAATGGAGCAACTGGATCAAAAAATTTCAAATGTGATTGTAGGTCCATATCCAGTCCAAGTATTAATATATTTCACAGCCATTTGCAATGGGTTCCTCTCTGTCTCTGTTAGAACAGAGATTATCATTCTTTGAAAAGAGTCTATTACTCATTGGGGAGAAATGGCAGTCCATGGTTCATCACTTTACTGTTAATGAGCCATGATGTGTGCCATTGTAATTATTGACAGAGGTGTGGCCTCGTAGTTGAAACCTTTTATATCCCTTTTATGCTATATAAGGTAAAAGATTGATGTTATGCTTCATATTTCCATTTCACCCACACATCTTGCTAGGATTGCCAGAATGAAACTTTGACACAATCCTGTACTTTTAATGGATGTGCAGAAGAGGGAAATTCTGCACATGTTGCTTGTTAACTGGTTATATGAAAAGCAACAACTGCCAAAATACTCTTTCATGCAACCATTAAGGAGATGGGAATTGTGTCCAGTGTTCTGCACAGCTCAATTCAGGAAGTGTTTTCTGCAATATATCCTAAAGGACTCCCCAAACTATAACACTTAGTAGTCCTGGAGGTCTTGCTGCCACACTCCCCAAATCCTGGCCATAGCAACATATCAATTGATGCAGGGTCACGACCAGAGTACTGTAACTCAAATTAGCATGTTGCCATGTTCATATGCGAACACACAAAATCAATGTGCCATACTCTGTGCTTGCAATTTCTACCATGGTATAAATTGTGATAAGTCACTTAATAAGGAACACATGAGTGTCTTGGCCAGACGTCCTACAGTTGTTTGCCATTGTCAGTCATCTTTATTGTTTCAACCTTTGTTCTAAGCAGCTTGTTATCACTGCCAAGGCTCTTCTGGGAATGTTATCCTGTTTTTTGCCCAATGATGAAAGGGGACAAGAGGAAGACAGGGTGCTTCACTTGATGCTGAGGTATGTAAAGTGCATTTATATGAATCTAAATGTCCTTCTGCCTAATTATGCAACACAGAGAGAGGCTGTGCCATGGTTTTATGCAATTTGTTGTTTATTCATTCAGTTGCTTCTGACGCTTTGTGACCGCATGGACCAGCCCACAGCAGAGCTCCCTATCAGCTGTTGCAAACCCAGCTCCTTCAATGTCAAGCCAGTTACTTTAAGGATACCATCCATCCACCTTGTCCTTGGTCAGCCCCTCTTTCTTTTTCCATCCATTTTCCCCAGCATCATTCTCTACTCCAGGCTTTCCTGTCTTCTCATTATGTGGCCAAAGTACTTCATCTCTGCCTCTAATAACCTTTCCTCCAGTGAGCAGTCGGGCATTATTTCCTGGATTATGGACTGGTTTGATCTTCTTGCAGTCCAAGGCAGTCTCAGAATTTTCTTCCAACACCACCGTTCAAAAGCATCTATCTTCCTTCTCTCAGCCTTCCTTATTGTCCAACTCTCAAATCCATAGGTTACTACAGGAAATAGCATTGCTTTAATTATGTGGACCTTCATTGCCCTTATGCAGTACCCACAGAAATACTAGTTGATCTATCTGATGAGAAAGGTGCACGGACACAGTCAGTTAAGTGCAGTGATCATTTTAAACCATTCTGCATGAAAAAATACACAAATAACACCCAAGAAAACCCAAACACTTCCAGTTCCTCCTGCAGGAATCATAGCTTGTGGAATAGTATCACTCCTTCCAAGTTTGCTAACAGAAAGGTATATGTGAATGTATATTAGGACTGGTTGATGGATCTTCAGTGAGAGGCAGCTATTGCTGTTCTGCCTTGTATTTCTCTGAACAATAAAAAAACAAGTATTTTCCTGAGCACTTTATCCAGGTTGGAAAAGAGCATATCAGAATTGACTTGGCACATGGCCTTGACAAAGATGGATTGTGACTCCTCCAGGCTGCTGTGGGCCTATTAATTAAATGGTAAAGGATTTTCCCATGAAAGCTAGTAAAAACACTGCAGCCACTTCCAAAGCAACAGAGAAATAAACACCATGGACAGTGAAATGCTTTTAGCTAGCACATGTGAAAGTACTTATCAAAAGGAAATGAAAATGTATCATTTGATGCCATTCTCTATGCCTCAGCTGTAGCTTTGCTGGCAATTTGATGTCAAAAAGCACACAATCATAGAAAAAGGTTATGGTAATGGCAAAGTAGCATAGACATAACACAAGCCAGAACATCTGTGCTGCATGTGTTTAAACATCATTGTTGGAGGGAAACTAAAAAGCTTAGGTTTGCGTCATACAACTTGGTGAGAAATCTCAGTATTCATCTGATCACACATAAAGATTGTAGATAACTTTGGGAACAATTTCTCTAGTTACACCTTAAACTGTTTTGCAAATTTCTCACTCATTTTTTAAAGATTCATAATCCACAGCTTGTTGTACTTACCTACGTGGACTTTAGTCATGTATTACTGAAATCCTGTCATTGTGACTTTCTTGTAACTTGATGCCATATTACAAACTAATGATTATTAGAATCATATTGAGGTTTTTTCCTTGACTTTCATAAAAAGACATTCCAGATGTCTGCTCTTTTTTGCTAGTAATATATTATCATGTACATATTTTGTTGCTTCTTCTCCTTTCTTGCCCCCATTCCTGTGTATGTTCTGCATGTAAATTAATGAAGTGATAAAATGCAGCCTCCCCCCCCCCCTTTCCAACTGGAAATAATTCTGTTTCTCCATAACCTATCCTGGCAATGGCCTCTTTTCTGATTATAAGTTATGAATAGAGCAATGCAATGTTGAGACACACCCATTTCTTTTAGTGATCCATAGTTTCATATGCTCTACACAGCCAAAGGCTTTGCTATAACACTATGTAACACAATTTTTGTTCCTGGGTTATAAATGTCATTTCCTAATTGATTCTATCACAAATAACATGGAACATATTTATTAAACAGCAAAAACTTTGTTTTACTAGGACATCCTGCAGCACATTTGCTACAGTTTTTTAATGAATATCTGATACAGTGGCACCCAATTCAACAAACACAAAAACGAGTATAAAAACTACTTTCAAAGTAAGTACCGCACAATTAATCAGGAAATAACACTTTCAAACCTGGAACAGGCAATATTTCAAATTTTGTTACATAGTGTAGTGCAGGGGTCAGGAACCTTTTTGACGCAGAGAGCCATAAAAGCAAAATATTTGGAAATATATATTTTAAGACTGAATTCAACTAAATGTGAGTATATACATACATACTATGAGAAAAGGATTCCCCCGGCAGAATGACGGAACACTTCAGACCTGGCTCTGCAAAAGGCATGCTCAGGACTCTGGGAACGAAGAGAAGACTGAAGGAAGGGGGAAAGAAAGAAAAACAGAGGAAATAAAGGAGTGAGGGGAGAGGAAGAAAGAAAAGAAGAATGAACTATGGAGAAGGAAGAAAAAAAGCAGGAGAGAGACAAGGAGGGGAAAATAAAGAAGGAAATGGGAAGAGAGGAAAGGAAAGGGTGGAGAAAAGAAAGAAAAGGGAGTGAGGAAAAAATAATGAAGGGAAAAGAAAGAAGGGGAGAGAGAGGGAAGTGAAAAGGAAGGAAGAAGAAGGAAAGGAAGACTTGGGGGAAAAGAATAGAAGAGGAAGGAAGGAAGAAGGAGAATGGAGGAAAGAAGGAAGGTGAGAGAAGGAGGAAAAAGGAAGGCGAGAAGGAGAAGGAAAGGGTGAAGGGGGAGAAAGAAAGGAAGGAAGAGGAAGGAAGGAAGAGTAGAATGGAGGAAGGAAGGGGAGAGAGTGAGGGAAAGGAAGGAGAGAAGGAGAAGGAAAGGGTGAAGAAGAAAAAGAAAGGAAGGAAGAGGAAGGAAGGAAGGAAGGAAGGGGAGATTGTGGGAAACAAAGAGAAGGAACGAGAGATTGAGAGAGGGAGAAAGAGAAGGAGGGGGATTGAGAGAGAGAGAAAACCAGAAAGACAGTGAAAGAGAAGGGAGGGATTTGAGAGAAAGAGAGGGAGAAAGGGGAGATTAGGAAAAGAAGTAGAGTCAGCTAACTGTCCTTGTGAGAAGCAGATCAAGCAGACTACTTTCAAATAAGGAATAAAACAGAAAATAAATAAAGGACAAAGAAAGGAGCACTGGTAAGTTCCTGGGGTAAACTTGTTGTTTAGATTCTAGTATTGCTTTAGGTCTTTGTTAGCAGCTGCAAAAAGCAGTTGTTTCTCCCTTCCAAGTTGCCTTAAGCACATTCCTTGAAGGGGTGGGGCTTGCTACAGCAGCTCCCAGCTGACTCACATCCTGCCAGGTGGGAGGAGTTAGCCTAGTTTCTGTTCTTTAAATCAGTCAGCTAACTGTCCTTGTGAGAAGCAGATCAAGCAGACTACTTTCAAATAAGGAATAAAACAGAAAATAAATAAAGGAGAAAGAAAGGAGCACTGGTAAGTTCCTGGGGTAAACTTGTTGTTTAGATTCTAGTATTGCTTTAGGTCTTTGTTAGCAGCCCGCGCGCCTATCGGCACGCGATAGAGCATAAACTTGTAACAAGTCGGAAAAGAAATATCCAAAGACTTGTAAAAAATTAAATTAAGTAAATTAAGACCACAACAAAACAGTTAATCTACAAAAAAACATATTAATAAGAAAGGGAGGTAGTCAGCCAGCAGTGGGAGGGGGGTTTCCCAGTGTTTTGCATCGAGTGTCACATGTATGACTATCTGTCTGCCGGGCAGAAGTCTTGGGTGTGCCTTCGCTGCAGTGAGCTCCTGGCTCTCAGGGAACGTGTTTCTTCCCTTGAAGCCAAGGTAGCAGACCTGGAGAAGCACAGAGAGGAAGTGAAGCTGGAGGATAAGATCTCCAGAGATGCAATAGGAGCATCCCACTCCGTGATGAGCAGCCCTCCAACTGCCTTGGAAAATGGGGGTCTTGGGCAGGGAGAACATCAGTCTGAGGAAGAGGGACCGGCTCCCTCAGTTGGGACCCCTTCCTCAGAGGCTGTGCCCATATCTTCGTGCACCGAAGATACTTCTCGACGGGTGGTAGGAGGTGGGCTTCTTGTAGTAGGTGATTCGATTGTAGAGAAAGCTGGGTTTGTGATGGACGTGATGACCGCATGGTAAATTGCCTGCCGGGTGCAAAGGTCGCGGACATTACGAGGCATCTAGATAGGCTGGTAGATAGTGCTGGGGTGGAGCCAGTGGTCGTGGTACACGTTGGTACCAATGACATTGGGAAGGCTAAGTGGATGGTCCTGGAAGCCAAATTTAGGTTGCTAGGTAGAAGATTAAGGTCCAGGACCTCAAAGGTAGCATTCTCGGAAATGCTACCTGTTCCACGCACAGGGACAGCCAGACAGGCAGAGCTCAGGAGCTTCAATGCGTGGATGAGGCAGTGGTGTCGAGAGGAAGGTTTTAGATTTGTTAGGAACTGGGGAACATTTTCAGGAAAGCCAGACCTGTACAAAAGGGACGGGTTACACTTGAACGAAAATGGAACCAGACTGCTGGCGACTAATATTAAAAAGATTTCAGAGAAGCTTTTAAACTGATTCTTAGGGGAAAGTCGACAGGAGCTGGGCAGCTTCCGGTTCGAGAGGGTGAAATGCCAAGTATGGAGGACGAAATCCATACACAAATGGCTGAGTCAACAGAAAAGATAGATAGTAGTAGTCGAGAGGTAGGACATGGTAGGCCTTCTACAAATTCTCACAAACAGCCAAAGTTGAAAGTGCACCAGAGAAATAAATATAAATGTCTGTACGCAAACGCTAGAAGACTTGAACAAAAATAGGGAGTTGGAATATTTGGCAAAGAAAAAAATATTGATATTATTGGCATAACAGAAACCTGGTGGACGGAGGAAAACAAATGGGACACAAAGATTCCAGGTTATAAACTGTACAGGAAAGACAGGAGAGGGAAAAATGGTGGCGGTGTGGCCCTGTACATAAATGAAGAGCTAGAATCTCATGAATTAGAACTTCAAGAAATTTCAAACTCACCTACAGAAACATTGTGGATAAAAGTCCCAGGACAAAAAACTAATCTAGCACTAGGGATCTGCTATCGCCCTCCCAACCAAACTCCAGAGGCAGACTGCTATCTGGAAAATGAAGTTAAACAGGTCTCAAAAAGAAATACATTAGTCATAATGGGGGACTTCAACTATCCCCAAATAGATTGGCCAAATTCTTGTTCTACGCATGAAAGAGAGACAAGGTTCCTCGACATGCTAGCTGATTATTCCCTTGAGCAGATGGTCATGGAACCAACCAGGGAAAGGGGATCCTGGACTTGGTGCTAACTAATGAACAAGATCTCGTTCAAGATGTCCTTGTAGCTGAGCCCATAGGTACCAGTGACCATAACACAATAACCTTCAACGTAAGTTTGGATAGCAAACTGTCAGTGAAAACTAACACGGAGACATTAAACTTTCACAAAGGGAATTTCACCAAAATGAGAAAAATTGTAAAGAACAAACTAAAAGGAGCAGTAAAAAAATCAAATCCCTCCAAAATGCTTGGAAACTGTTTAAAAATACCTTAAAACAGGCCGAACTAAAATGCATTCAATAAAAAGAAAGAGGCATGGAAAGTCCAAAGGACACCAGTATGGCTTACAAATGAAGTAAAAGATGTGATTGGAAAGAAGAAAAACTCATTTAAGAAATGAAAGGCTCTTCCTACCGAGGAGAACAGAAAGGAACACAAGCTCTGGCAAACTAAATGCAAAGCAACAGTCACGAAAGCCAAGAAAGATTTTGAGGCACACATAGCAAAGAATATTAAAAAAAAACAACAAAAACTTCTTTAAGTACATCAGAAGCAGGAACCCAACTAGAAAAGCAGTTGGGCCACTCGACGACAATGGTCAGGAAGGGAAAATCAGCGAAGACAAGGAGATTGCTGAGCAGCTAAATGACTTCTTTGCCTCCGTTTTCACACAGGAGGACAGACAACATATGCCTGCAGCTGAGTCAGTTTTTTCAGGGAGGGAATTAAAAGAATTAAAACCGATAGAGATAAACAAGGAGGATGTTCTCATACGCCTTACTAAACTAAATGTCAACAAATCACCAGGTCCAGACGGCATCCACCCCAGAGTTCTTAAGGAACTCAAGTGTGAAATTGCTGAACTTCTAGCTAAGATATATAACCTTTCTCTAAGATCAAGCACTGTACCCGAGGACTGGAGGGAGGCAAATGTAACACCGATCTTCAAGAAAGGATCCAGAGGTGATCCAGGAAATTATAGACCAGTCAGTTTAACCTCAGTCCCAGGCAAAGTGATGGAAACCATTATTAAAGAAAAAATTACTAGGCACATAGAAGAACAGGCATTGCTGAAAGAAAATCAACATGGTTTCTGCAAAGGCAAATCATGTCTTACTAACTTGTTAGAATTCTTTGAGGGTGTAAATAAACACATAGATAAAGGGGACCCAATTGATATTGTTTACCTTGACTTTCAAAAGGCTTTTGACAAAGTCCCTCACCAAAGGCTCTAAATAAGCTCTTCAGCCATGGAATCAGAGGACAGGTCTTGTCCTGGATTGGAACCTGGCTAAACTGTAGGAAACAAAGGGTGGTAATAAACGGACATTTCTCTGGGTGGAAAGAGGTGAGAAGTGGCGTACCCCAAGGTTCAGTTTTGGGTCCGTTACTTTTTAATTTATTCATTAATGATCTGGATGTAGGAGTGAATTCTGAGGTAGCAAAGTTTGCAGACGACACTAAATTGTTCAGGGTAGTTAAAAATGAAACTGATTGTAAAGAGCTCCAGAAAGATCTCTCGAAATTGAGTGAATGGGCAACAAAGTGGCAAATGCATTTTAACCTAAACAAGTGTAATGTCATGCACATCGGGGCAAAGAACCCCAACTACACCTACAAATTGATGGGGTCAAAGCTTTCCGAGACAAACCAGGAAAGGGATCTTGGGGTTTTGGTGGACAGCTCAATGAAGATGTCAACCCAGTGCGCAGAAGCAGTGAAAAAAGCAAATTCTATGCTAGGCATGATCAGAAAGGGAATCGAAAATAGGTCAGCAAATGTTGTATTACCTCTCTACAAATCGATGGTGAGGCCACATTTGGAGTACTGTGTACAATTCTGGTCTCCGCACCTTAAGAAGGATATAACGGAACTGGAAAAGGTACAGAAAAGGGCAACAAGAATGATCCAAGGGATGGAGCGGCTCCCTTATGAAACCAGTTTGCAACGCCTTGGTCTTTTCAGCCTTGAAAGACGGCGTTTAAGAGGTGACTTGATCGAAGTGTATAAAATCATGCATGGGATAGAAAAGGTGAATAAAGAAAAGTTATTTTCTTTGTCACAAAACAATAGGACTAGAGGGCACTCCCTGAAGCTCCAAGGTAGGAAAATTAGGACTAATAAAGGGAAATATTTCTTCACCCATAGGGTCATTGGGTTATGAAACTCACTTCCAGAAGAGGTTGTGACAGCTGTCAGCCTGAACAACTTCAAGGCAGGATTAGACAGATTCATGGATACCAAGTGTATCGGTAGTTACTGAAAAGGACATTCAAGTGCCACCTCGGAGTTGGTTGAGGTAGGCAGGATTTCCCTGGGTACTGGTTGTGGGGGGTCGGGAGCAGGTCAGGGTGTTGCCCTCCCTTCTGCTCGAGATCCCCGTGTACAACTGGTGGGCCACTGTGTGATACAGAATGCTGGACTAGATGGGCTGAGGTCCGATTCAGCATGGCTCTTCAAAAAAAAAAGTAGGAAGGGATTGAGGGTGAAACAGAGAGAGAGAGAGAGAAAGAGAGGAAGGTAGGGATTACAAGAGAGGGAGAAAAGAGAAGGAGAGGGAGGAAGGGATTGAGAGTAGGGTTGCCACTTTTTGATATAAGAAATAAGGGGCATTGTGGTATCCCAGCCTAGCATGGGGTTTGTGCTTAGTGGTCAGAGCCAGCCTTTGGGGGTCTCAGCTGCCCCGGAGCAAGGGGCTGATGAATGGCCTAATGGGTATGGGTCTGCAGAGGAAGGGTTAGAATGGGACAATGGCTGGCTGCAGGGTCATGATACCACAGAAGAAGAATTTGATGACTCCATGGAAGTCAGCTATGAATTGGATGATGAGAGAGTAAGTGACCTTGATTCCCAGGAGAGGTTTTTCACTCCTTTGCCAGATGCAGAAGATGAAGATTGGGACGCGAGGGAGGCTCCTAGTTCCCAGCCATCGAGTTCTGCACCTGGTCAGGCTAATGAGAGGGATTTTGACAGGAGAGCTATCAGGTCTTCGAGAAGAGATTGGGGCCTGAACAGGGGAGTGCGTTGGACACACAAACATTAATTGGTTTTTTTAGGGGCCTGAAACTGAAAGGAATTCTGGGAGTTGCAGTCCAAAATGCCCGGAGGGAGGAAGGGAAGGCGAAATGAGGCCCTTCCTTGTTTGGCTCTTCTCGGTGGCTGCCCCTGGGCTCTGGGACACCTCTTGAGAAACTGAGATGGTTCCTTCCCTTATGTCTTCCCTGTGCAGACTAAAACAGTTTTAATTTGGACCACTTTTTGAAACAGAATGTTTTCAAGAGCAGGCAAAGTGTTTCTGTACTGTTTCAACTGAATTTTAGAGCTTTCTATCTCATTGAAAAGCATTTTATTGGGATCTGAATTGTTTTAATATAGCAAACAGTTAAATTATATTCCTACATTCACTTTTTGTATGTTTTAACTGTCCCCAGCATGGTGTTGTGGTTTGAGCATAGGACTATGACTCTGGAGACCACGTTCCAACTCACTGATTGGCCACCAGGTGACCTGGAGTGAACCTCACTCTCTCAGCCCCAGGGCCCTTCCACACAGCCTTATATCCCAGAATATAAAGGCAGGAAATCCCACAGTATCTACTTTGAACTGGATTATATGAGTCCACACTGCCATATATTCCAGTTCAAAGCAGATATTGTGGGGTCCCTTCCATACAGCCCTATTGCACCCCCACAGGGCTGGTTTTATAGCTGCACTGTTTACTTGTTTACCTGCATGGGCCTTTGTTCTATTGTTCAGCCATGTGGACTGTAATGGGAGGAGTTGCATTTTGTGTCAACCTGACATCACCACCCTGAACTTCTCCCCTTCCTGAGTTTACCTGGGAGGCTGGACTTTCTCTCTGGCCTCATTCCAGGAGAGCACATGGACGAAGCAGGCGGAAATCTGGAGCCAACGCTCAGACAAAGCACCTTTGTTCACGTATAGACTACTCCCAACACTCTCAAACCAAGATTAGAGTAATAGGAAGGCCAGCCCTTCAACCAAAGACTGTAATCTCTGGGGACCCGCAGACTTTGTGTGCCAGAGGACCATTTGAGGAGCAACAGGAAACCTGGAACCAAAGAAAGGCACCTTCACTCTGCAAAAGGCAAGTGAATGCAATCCCTTTTCTAGCAACCAACAGCAAGCTTTTTGGGCCACCAGCATTTTTACTGGTTGTTATTAAATAAACGTGTTTTGAGTTTACCCTTTTTGAGTCCTGAACTCACTGCTTAGAGAATCTCCAAGTCTCTTGTACATGGGAAGGCTAGAACGTGAACCCTAGGGCCTATAGAGCTCGCCCATCCTTTTAAAGTCCCTTTTTTGGCCCTGGCGGGATGCCACAAGCCCCATATCCCAGAATATCAAGGCAGAAAATCCCACAATATCTGCTTTGAACTGGGTTATCTGAGTCCTCACTTAGATAATGTGGGATTCTCTGCCTTGATATTCTGGGACATAGGGCTGTGTGGAAGCGCCCTAGGTCTCTACCTGAGGGGCCCCATAAGTCAGAGACAACTTAAAGACACACTGCCATATTTTTATTGTTATTTACATTTCTAATAATAATGATAATATTCTAATTGTCACCAAAGTAAAATCGAGCCCCAACTTTGGTGAAGAGTTGTTGTGAGACTCAAAAGAATCACAGAGTTGGAAGAGACCCCAAGGGCTATCCAGTCCAACCCCATTCAACAGCCCTCCCGACATATGACCATCCAGCCCCTACTTAAAGACCTCCAGAGAAGGAGGCTCCCCCACCTTCTGAGACAGCATATTCCAACTTGTTGATGTTGTTGAGGCTAAAGCTTTGCTCTCTCAGTCCTGCAGAGGAAAGCGCAGAACTCTTGCTTGTCCCAAAGGGAGACCCAGGCGCCCTGAAAGCAAAGCTCTGCCTCACCCGCATGCCCACCTCCTCTCCTTTGGCAAAATTTCTTGGGCTCAAAGGAGGCTCTTCTCGGCGGTCTCTCTCTCTCTCTCTCTCTCCCTCCCCCCCCTCTCTCTGGCTCCCCTTCCCTCCTACTTGGCACTGAGCTCAAGGGCAGGGAGGCAGGGAGGCGGCGGTAAGCTTTGGGTTTGAGAAGGAAAGAGAAGAAGGGAGGGATTGTGAGAGAGAGGGAGAAACAGAATGAGAAGGGAAAAGAAGGGAGTGATTGTGAGAGAGGTAGGGAGAGAGGGAAAGAGAAGGAGGGGGTTGTGAGGAGGGAAGGAGAAGGATAGCGAGTGAGGGGGAAGCCAGGTGGGTTGGTGAGGTGAAGGCCGGTCCACGTGGGAGGCAAGAGCAGCTGGCAGGGAGGCAGGGAGTTGGAAGGGCGGGCGGGCTTGGCTTCTTCCTACCTGCTCAATGGCGCTCATGCAGGTGGCGAGGAAGGCCAGGATGGGGAGGAGGTTGAGGGCCAGCCCGCTGAGGGTGATGGCATTGGGGGCCAGCCAGGGTGGGGTGCGCTCTACCAGCCAGGCCCAGCAAGGGGGGATTCAGGAGGGAGCTGCTCCAGGTGCTTCAGCTGCGCCACGCTCAGCAGCTCCAGCAACACAATGGAGGCAGAGGCCCCGAGCTCAGCTGGAGGCGGCGCCAGCCCAAAGCCCTCCATGCCAGCTGTCGCCAGCGCGCGCAGCTCAGCTGGAGGTGGGGCCAGTGCAAAGATGTCCCTTCTGGCTCTCAGCTGCGTGCTCCACCTTTGCCTTCCTTTGCCTCAAATTGTGCACACACAGCTGAGAGCCGGAAGGGACAGCTTTGCGCTGGCCCCACCTCCAGCTGAGCTGCACGTGTGGAATTTGGGGCGAAGGCGGCAGGCACAGGTGAGCCAGATGGAATCACCGAAAGAGCCAGATATGGCACACGAGCCATAGGTTCCCAACCCTGTTGTAGTGTATAAAGCATAGCAATTTTTCCTGAATTTTTGGTACACAACAAATGTTTGTTTACAATATGATTCCTTGTCTTTCTTTCTTGTTCTTTTTTTGTATATTTTTATTGTGATATATGGGAAAATCTTCAAAATTCAACACTCAAAATACAAGTATTATTTCCCCTGTCTCACCACTTCCCCATCCCCACCTGTGAACCATCACCCATGACTTCGGACACCACACCAAATGGAACTAGTTTCTAACAAAAATTTGTTCTTATCCTTACATTAATTAATCCCTCTCTTCCTTTCCAAAACCAACTTGACTATCTGACATTTCTTACTTCATATATGGTAAATAAATATTTGTTGTAGAAGTCCAAGAAGTGCTAAACTGTAATTCCAGTATAAATTTAGAAATATAATGCAGTTAATGAAGCACCAAGAGGGATATAGCCAAAATAAGCGTCCTTTAGATCTCTAAGGTATTGTACAAAGGCACGGACCTGTGAACGTTACTAACAGCATATGGATGTATTTTAACAGTAGTGAAAGGGGAAGATTCAGTTCTTTTCCAAATGAAAAGGAACTCTAAGTAAACATACCATATTTTCCATCTTGAGCATAGCATCATGAAGTGATAGAATTATAAAGCTAGAAGTTACACTAAAGGCCTAAATCTCTGGCAACCCAAGAAATCAAGAAGTGGAGCATCCATGACTAATGGCCAACCAAGTGCTGTTTAAAATTTTCCAGAGAAGAAGTGTCCTCTATATTCCAGGTTAGTCTTTTATTATTCAACAACTCTTATTGTCAGGAAGTTCTTTCTAATGTTTAACTGAAATCACTTTTGAAACTAATGGCTCATATCCATCCTTAAAGAGAAACACAAAACAAGTCTGCTCCACTTTTCACGTGGCAGCACTTCCAGTATTTTTCTTGGATGATGCTTGAAGGAGTATTGTTTTTACTGTAGCACCTTGTACCTTGTCTAATTGCCAGTGATATGCTAGTTCATAGGATCAAGGAGAATAACCCTATTATAAGCAAAACTGGGACATGGCCATTGTCCTGTTCATACCCCCGAATATATATTTGGCACATCCATGACATTCAAGACTCATAACAGTTCAGTATCCTGTCAGAGCATGTCAAAAAGAAACAAACCCCTTCCCTACATACTTAATAGCAAAACTTGTTCATTTTGGTTCACAGGATGAAAAGGGTATCATAGTTTAAAGCTAAAGATGTCTAAAGACTAAACTAATAACAAGGTAGGGATAGAATATTTGAAAAACACACATAAGAAGAATCCTGTTTGAATGATAATGTTTTCAGTTTGGGACTTACTCTGTACAAAAAGTAGTATTTGGTGTTTTTGCATGGAAAATAGCATTTTCGGTACAATAAACGATGTTTTATACTTGGAAAATAATGCTTATTCACAGAAATATTATTTGCTGCATGGAAAACCTTGTTTTCTGTCTAAAATAACAATATACAAAGTTTTGTGCAGAAAATTATATTTCTCTGAAGAAATATTTTCCACAAGAAATATGAAAGTTTTGCATACTGTAAGTCCCAAATAGTGAATAGTCATCAAATACTACATGATTGCCAAATACTTTCTTGCATTGGGAAAAAAATTGCTGAGATTGGTTTTTTCAAGAAAAAAAATCAGTGAAGAATTACATGCTGAAGCATGGCTGAATCATGAATTCCATGGGAAAGAGTGTAGAAACTGTACGTAGTGTCCTTTATACAGTCTCTTAACTACTGACATGGCAAACGAAACTCAGTCTATCAGCTTGATATAGTATTCACAAAAAGACCAACCACTTCCTTATGTTTAATGTTTTTTCAGGACTGCAAAAAACCAGGTAGATTGTTGAGAACTTTGTGAGTCACAGAAAGAACTTTATTGCATAAGACTGGCTATTCCACTGTAGTCCTGCAATCACTGCTAGTGGATTAATACAAGGATGATCCACTTTATATTAAACTTCTCTTTCTTGTTGTTGTTTATTCAGTCAGTCATTCCTGACCTCATGGACCAGCTCACACCAGAACTCCCTGTTGGACGTCACCATATCCAGCTCCTTCAAGATCAAGCCAGTCACTTCAAGGATAACATCCATCAATCTTGCCCTCAGTCAGCCCTTCTTCTTTTCCTTCCATTTCCCCTAACATCATTACCTTCACCAAACTTTCCTGTCCTCTGTTCCTCCCCAGTAACATTTTGATGATCTTCCAACCTGGGAGACCCATCTTCTAATTGTATACCAACATATCTTTGGTTGTACTGATCCACTTAAGATTTCATGACAAGAATACTGGGCTGGGCTGCCATTACCTTTCCCAGGGGTCGTATTTAGTCTGACCTCTCTGCCATGTCCTTCCCTTCTTGGGTGTCCCTTTATGGTTTCGCTCGTGGTGTCATAGAGGTGCTCAAGCTCCAACACTGCAACAAGGTAACGATCCTTTGCAGGAGTAAACTTCTCTACATTCATGCAGTTATGCCAATTCAGCAATTTGTGGTTTTGCTAATTGTCAAATAGCCCTTCTGTATTTCTGTTATTGAAAAAAGAACATTTCACAATTTCATCACTGAAAAACAAAAAGGTAACTGTAATTATAAAGTATAAAATAAACTGAAAACCAACAGGTTGAAAATTGGGGAGATCCTGATGTTACTTTACTGCTGCGAAGTATAAAGGATCAATTGTGCCAAAATAGATTATGGGAAAGTTGTGGGATTGCAAGCTATTGACAGGTTTTGTGAGAGCCATGATGATCATGGGGACAAGGCAGACTGGAACAGGATGTGCACAGCATTATGTGATAGGGACCGTTTAACCACCCCCCTACTGTTTAAAGAGCTTCACTGGCTGCCATTTATTTTCTGGTCCCAGTTCAAGGTACAGATGATCACCTATAAAGCCCTAAATGATTCAGGACCTGCCTACCTTCGTGACCGGATCTCCCTCCATGAACTAGCTTGAACCCTCCACTCCATGGGGGAGGCTCTCCTGTCACCCTTGCCAGTCTCACAGACTTGGCTGATGGGCACAAGGGAGAGGGCCTTCTCCTCTGTGACCCCTTACTCTGGAATTTCTTGCCTGGAGAGATTAGGAAAGACCCCCACTCTGGAGACCTTCAAAAAACAACTGAAAACCTGGCTTTTCTGCTGTGCCTTCAGAGAGTAGCTATTTGAGTTCTATCACTGTTTTTCCTCAATGCCCTCTCGCCCATAAATGTTTTTTCCCTGTAAGGATGCTATTCCGCTTATCTCACCCTGAGATTTTTTAACATTTTATATGTTGCTTGTGGCTCCCCTGTCTCTGTGATTTTAGATATTTCACTATATATTGTTTTATTTATATGTATGTATTTTGTTGCGTTTATTGCTGATGTTTTGATTTTATTTTATTGTTATTTGTTGTTTGGGCTTGGCTCATGTGAGCCACCCCGAGTCCCCATTGGGGAGATGGGGGCGGGTTATAAATAAAATTTATTATTATTAAAAGTGTTAGTCCAGCTTCAATGCTAGTTTGCTTGCCTGGTGAATTACATAAGACTTATTCATACAATCCTAATGTAAATACAAGTTTTTTTCTCATCAAGTTTCTTAATGAAAAAGGCATCAGTTTAAGTTAGGGTTGGTTATGAAATACATTTCTTAGGTGCCAGCTGCACCCGTACCTTGTGAAATCTGATCGGGCCATGGTGGTCCATGCCCTTGTCACCTCTAGGTTGGGTTACTGCAATGCACTCTAGGTGGGGTTGCCCTTGAAGACGGCCCAGAAACTGCAGTTCAAAGATCAGCAGCCAGATTACTTACAGGAGCAGGTTACCACCCTGTTTAAACAGCTCCACTGACTCCCAATAAGTTTCTGGTCCCAATTCAAGGTGCAGGTTATCACCTATAAAGCCCTAAATGGTTCGGGACCTGCTTATCTTCGCGATCGCCTCTTCCCTTATGAACCCGTGAGCACCTTGAGATCATCTGGGGAAGCACTGCTCTCTCTCCCTCCACCATCACAAATGCGGTTGGTGGGGACGAGGGGAGAGTCTTCTCGGTGGTGGCCCCTCGGCTCTGGAACTCCCTCCCCAGGGAGATCAGACAGGCTTCCACGTTGTCCTCTTTCCGGGGTCAACTAAAAACCTGGATGTTCCAGCGTGCCTTTGATTAAGCACCTCACGAGAATTTTTCCTGTCCCATTGAATAGACCTCTTTATTCTGGTCTTCATATGACCTCAACACGTTTTATGATAGGAATTTCTGCCCAATCTACTGACATGTCACACTTTTCTGAAGCTCCTGTAAAATGTATTGCACCCATTGAAATTGTACCTCAGCTAACTTTCCTTCTAGCCATATTGCTCTTATGTTGTTTATAATTATGTTATTATTGCATTTACGGATGTTTTAAATTGTATTTTTGTTGTTTTAATTGTCTTTGGGCTTGTCCCTTGTAAGCCGCCCCGAGTCCCCAAGGGGAGATGGCTGGCAGGGTATAAAAATAAAGTTATTATTATTATTAAATGGTAATTGAGAGGTTGTAACTTCCATATGGAGTTATGTTCTACTGAGATCAGCAGTAAGTAGTCATTAATGGCTAAATTGTTGGCGAAACAATATACATATTTTGAAACTAATATAAAGAAGCCACAGTGTGAGAGAAGGTTAAAAGCATTCAAGCCACATTGATTTTCATTGCTCCTAAGTGAGCATAACAGTGCATGGGATTGTGGCCAGAAATAGAAAAAGCCAATTTCAGAAGCTACAGATACAATAAAGTGGCTGCAAAGAAAAATTTGCCAATTTGTCCACCACCCAAAAAGAATTAATAGGCAAAGCAGAAAGGATAAATACTTTTCAGATTTCTCACGAGTACACTCAATATCTTTCCCCACATATTCCAATCTCAGAAATTTCAGTATAATTATTTACTCAGTTAACATAGATATGATTAGTGTTAACTGTATATAATGGCTATCCTATTTAAGGTCTCAATACACACATTTCTCTGAATAGTTAAGGTAACTATTCATCTAGGTTCCTCAATCTATTTCACTATTTTCCTCACACAGAACCTCTTTGTTGTTTATTCATTCAGTCGCCTCCAACTCTTTGTGACCCCATGGACCAGCCCACACTAGAGCTCCCTGTTGGCCGTCATCTCCTCCAGCTCCTTCAGGGTCAAGCCAGCTACTTTGAGGATACCATCCATCCATCTTGCCCTTGGTCGGCCCCCTTTCCCTTTTCTTTCCATTTTCTCCAGCATTATTGTCTTCTCTAAGCTTTCGTCTCTTCTCATTATGTGGCCAAAGTACTTCATCTTTGCCTCTACTATCCTTCCCTCCAATGAGCAGTCAAGCTTTATTTCCTGAAGTATGGACTGGTTGGATCTTCTCGCAGTCCAAGGCACTCTCAGAACTTTCCTCCAACACCACAGTTAAAAAGCATCTATCTTCCTTCGTTCAGCCTTCCCTATGTTCCAGCTCTCACATCCATGGATGACTACAGGGAATACCATTGCTTTTACTATCTTCATTGCCAATGTGATGTCTCTACTCCTCACTTTTTTTATCGAGATTGGTCATTGCTCTCCTCCCAAGAAGTAAATGTCTTCTGATTTCCTGACTGCAGTCTGCATCTGCAGTAATCTTTGCACCTAGAAATACAAAGTCTGTGACTGCCTCCACGTTTTCTCCCTCTATTTGCCAGTTATCAATCATTCTTGTTGCCATAATCTTGGTTTTTTATGTTTAGCTGCAACCCAGCTTTTGCACTTTCTTCTTTTTAGAAGGCTCCTCAGCTCCTCCTTGCTTTTAGCCATCGAAGTAGTATCATCTGCATATCTAAGGTTGTTAATGTTTCTTCCAGCAATTTTAACCCCAGCCTTTCATTCATCAAGTCCCGCACATCGCACGATGTGTTCTGCATACAAGTTGAATAGGTTGGGTGAGAGTAGACGTCCCTGCCATATGCCTTTCCTAATCCTGAACCAGTCTGTTGTTCCATGGTCAGTTCTTATTGTTGCTACTTGGTCATTATACAGATTTCTCAAGAGAGAGACAAGGTGATTTGGTATGCCCATACCACCAAGAACTTGCCACAATTTATTATGATCCACACAGTCAAAGGCTTTAGAATAGTCAATAAAACAGAAATAGATGTTTTTATGAAACTACCTGCCTTTCTCCATTAACCAGCGGATATTGGCAATTTGGTCTCTTGTTTCTCTGCCTTTTCCAGACTTATGGCCATTCTTGTGTTTTCCATATTTGCTGGCATATGGCATGCATCACCTTGACAGCATCATCTTTCAAGATTTTAAACAGTTCAGCTGGGATCCTGTAGTCTCCTGCTGCCTTGTTGTTAGCAATGCTTCTTAAGGCCCATTCACCCTCACTCCTCAGGATGTCTGGTTCTAATTCACTCACCACAACGTCAAAACTATCCTCAATATTATTATCCTTTCTAGACAGATCTTCTGAATAGTCGCACCACCTTCTCTTGATCTCTTCAGCTTCTGTTAGGTCCCTGCCATCTTTGTTTTTTTATCATGCCCATTTTCGCCTGAAATTTACCTCCAATGTTTCTAATTTTCTGGAGGAGGTGTCTTGTCCTTCCTATTCTGTTGTCTTCTTCCACTTCTTTGTATTGCTTGTTTAAAAATGGTTCCTTATCTCTTCTAGCTAAACTCTGAGATTGTGCATTTAACTGGGCATATCTCCCCTTATCACTGTTTCCTTTTGCTTTCCTCCTTTCTTGGGCTACTTCCAGTGTCTCAGCAGACAACCATCTTGCCTTCTTGGTTTTCTTTTTCTTTGGGACGTACTTTGTTGCCACCTCCTGAACAATATCATGGACTTCTGTCCATAGTTCTTCTGGGATTCTATTTATTAAATCTAGTCCCTTAAATCTGCCCTTCACCTCCACTGCATATTCACTAGGAATGCTAGTGAGATCATATCTAATTTTTCTTTGTGTTTTCCCTGATCCCTTTAGTCTGATTCTGAATTGAGCAATAAAAAGTTCGCGACCTGAACTACAGTCAGCACCAGGTCTTGTTTTCTCCAACTGGATGGATGTCCACAACCTTTGGCTGCAAAGGATGTAGTCAATGTGATTATGATGTTGCCCATCTGGTGAAGGCCGTGTATAGAGCCATCTTTTAGGTTGTTGGAAGAGTGTTAGTTATACACAGTGAGTTTTCCTGGCAAAATTCTATCCACCTATGTCCCACTTCATTTTGCTATCCCAGACCATGCTTCCCTGTGATCCCAGTTGTCATTTGACTACCCACCTTAGCATTCCAGTCTCCTGTAATGAAAAGAATATCTCTTTTTGGTGTATTATCCAGTAGGTGCTGCAGATCTTTATAGAACTGATCTACTTCTGCTTTTTTAGCAGCTGTGGTTTGGGCATATATTTGGATTACTGTAATGTTAAAAGGCTTGCCTTGCACTCGAATTGAGATCATCCTGTGATTTTTTGGATTGTATTCAGGCACTGCTTTAGCAACTTTCTTATTAATTATGAATGCTACTCCATTTCTTTGGTGTTCCTCTTGTCCGCAGTAGTAGATCTGGTGGTCATCTGATGTGAAGTGGCCCATTCCAGTCCATTTCAGTTCGCTGACTCCCAGAATGTCTATCTCTAGTCTTGACATCTCACCATAACAACATCCAGTTTGCCCTGGCTCATAGATCTTACATTCCAGGTTCCTATGGTGTGTTGATCTTAAGAGCATGGGATTCGCTGTTCACCTCCAGCACCATTGGCCGCTAGCCTTTCTTTCAGCTTTGATTTAGCTGCGTCATCACATTTGGGGCTAGTTGAACTTATCCTCTGCTCATCCCCAGTAGCATTTTGAACATCTTCCGACCTGGGAGTCCCATTTTCTGATGGCATACCGACATATCTCTGGTTGTATTGCTGCATTTAGTTTTCTTGGCAAGAATACTGGGGTAGGTTGCCATTACCTTCCTCGGGGATTGTGCTTGGTCTCACCTCTCTGCCATGATCATCCCATCTTGGATGTCCCTTCACGGTTTCGCTTATGGCATCATTGAGATGCTCAAGCTCCAGCGCCATGACAAGGCAGCGATCCTTTGCTGAGCCTTTCTTACTATAAATCCTAATCCAGGCATAAAAGACAGAGGACCAGTCTGAAAAGAAAATGTCCTTGTTTGTGTGGCTTTTCATGAAGTAAAGATTTCTGATCTCAGACACACCTCTTTCTGTATAAGGAAAGTGGAGAAGAAGGATTTGAAATGAGACATTTCCCCAATTTTAAAATTTAAAAACCCTTTAAAATTTTTTTAAAAACCTTCACATATGGAGAAATGACTGAAAAGCACAAATAAAGGGCCAAAAAGGTTATTCTAAAAACAGATGTAGAAGTTCGGGTGAAGTCTTCAAAATGAAACAAAATTATAATCAATCTACACAAATTCAATAGGTCAAGCTATTTCAGCACTGGGAAAAGCATATTGTACTTGTTTGTGAAATAAGTGATAATTATGAGATGCCCCTCAGAAAAAATGTAGTAAACCTAATTCAAGTCCAACAAAAATAAGTAAACATGGATTCAGTATCATAGTTTGCTTTGGGAGTCAAGCATTCAAAGGTCTTTGCCTGGATGGACAAATTTATCACTTTTGGTTTTTCAATCTTCTTTCCACTTTGAGAATGCAGAAAATTACAGATTGTGATCAATTCTTATTTTAAAAAATGAACTAAAGTGAAATTCTCACTCACACATTGACCCAAAAATTTGGGGTGGTTTTTTGTGTGCCTAGATTAGACCCATTAAATCATTGGGATTTATCTATGCATTTATTCTCCATTCAATGAGTCTACTCTGATTGGGAGTAATTAGTCTTTCTCAGCTTCTAGTTTCAACATTCATTTGATTCTAAGGTCACGTGTAACACCTTTTCACCAAAGCCAACAACTCCTGGTGACAATGATGAGCTATTCCAGAGACTTCCCTGGATCCCAGCCTCCCAAAAGGTTGCTGCATTTCACTGCTTTAAAATCATCTGAAGATTATGTTCATCTAAGGCAAAGTCAGCAACATGCCAGCTCTTGCTAGAATATATAAAATGACAGTCGTTATGTCAACTGCAGTGGTGCACATATTTCCACCAAAACCATCTCAACTAAAACATCTACAGGAACTGAGATACTTCAGTGAACAAGTAAAGTCTCAAAATGGTACATTCTGTTCCCTTCTCCATTTCCTTCTTGTTTGTGTCATGGTATTTGCATTTAATTAAAAGTGCCTATTCATTATTTCAGTTTCTCCTCATTTCCTGAATCATCCCATGTTATTACGATTGCATGTGCGTCATCATTCTTTATCACTTTTTTTAAAAGGAAGGATGTAAAAGGCACTTGGGGATAATGAGACTGAAATAAAAATGATAAAGAAAAAGATCAAATCATTTTCCACCTGCCCTGACTCATATCCTTCCTAGTCTGATTTGACATATTAAAAAATGCATGCACATGCATTTACAAATTAAAATACTGAAAGTGCTCCCTGTAATATACCATTTTTCATTTAGGCTGGTTCTACACTGACAACTAAAGCAGGCTGGATTCAGTGTCCAAGATGTCAACTTCAGCTCAACAGCAGGCCTGGATTAAGGAAGTTTGCCGCCCTAGGCCAGCCTCGTCCTCTGCGCCCCGCCCCCTACCTTCAATCAAGGGAGGAGGGCGGGGTGAGGAGGAGAAAGAGGCGGAGGAATTCCTGCTGCGCATGCGTGTGCAGTGGGAGGCGCCTCTTTCCCCTTCTCTCCCCGCCCTCCTTCCTTCAATTGTAGCAACCCAGCCTCCAGTGCAGCCGGGGGGGGGGGCCGCCCCGGGGGTCCCAATTGCCTTGGACCTGATTGATGGGGATACAGGTGAAGCAGATGATGGGGCCGATGGGTTTGCATCTCCTACAGGCAGTTTGCAATGGGAGGATGATTGGCCTGAGGCTTACGGGGAAGGTCAGTCTGACCCCGATTCAGATAACTCATATGAGAAACCAGGTGGCCGAGGTTCCCAAGAGCGTATCTGGGAACCAGCGGGGGATGAGCTGATGGAAACAGAAAGGGAGGAGGTTTCTCAGGAAGATAGCGAGACAGCTGCGGCTCGGCCGGGAAGGAGCTTTGACCGCAGACGAAGTATTGAAGATAATAGAAAGGAATGGAGACAAAGCCTAGAGCAGCGCTGGTCTCACAAAGGAGGAAATTAAATATACGTTCCGTGGGAACGGTTCCTCAGTTGGTCGGCCACTTCTGATCTGAAGGGAGTGAAGCGACCTGGTTTCTGTAAGCCATAGACTGGCTACCTTGCCAAGAGTTACCTTGGACCTTGTATTTTCATGGACATCGCCTTGTTTATTTCCACGGATTACTTTGCCTAATTGAACCCTGCTTCGTTTTTATGGACCTTTGCATTTTGATTGACTTTCCTTTTTTCACCTTTGGATTCTAATTGCATTTCTCATTACTTTTTGGACATTACATCTTTTTCACCTGTTCTTACTCAATAAATAGTTAATTGACTCTCGTCTCTGTGTGTGTAATTAAGGGGCCGGGCCTAGTCCCAGCATTGTGACAGTTGGCCGACCAAATCCACGAACCCCTTTTTACATCACGGGACGAACGAGACGCCGGCGGCAGGCTCGTGAAATGGCGCAGCCGAAGTTCAAGCCCTACAGCAAGAGATGGTGGATCTCCAGACCAGAGCGGGGCAGAATCCCACCATCGGGGTCCCGGTGAGATTCAACGGAGGAGCAAAAGGGTAACAATGAATTCAAATAGGCTTAGAAAAATAAACGTTTTTCATTTTAAATATCAATAGGCATAAGATCAGTCAGCATATACAAAATAATGTGCTTACAATAGCATTAATCATTCAAACAATTATACACAAAACCAATTATGATGGTGATATACATCCTAACTAGAAAATGGAGCAGGCTGACCCACCAATAACAAACAGGAGAGAGGAATCACAGGGAGAGAGAAAGAAATAATAGCAATATAAACATCAATGAGTTCGAAGTCTCAGGTTCCAAATAAACATTTATCCTCTATAGTTTAAGCATTTGAACAAACAATATACTGTAATAAGAATTATGCATACATGCTGTCTTCTAATACATACATATACAGCAGATACGGGCGGTAAGCTCACATGCAAGTGAGTAGACGTCGTAAAAAGGCGGAAAGGAGTTCCTGCGTCATCAGAGAGGGACACAGTCCCGGATGTCTTCCAACTGATAATCAAGAATCGTAAACAATAGTAAAGTCCCGGTACTAAATGCCAGTCTGTTATATTTTTATGTATTAATGGGAAGACAATCCATGGTGAACGAAACCAATATTGATGCGCGCCTTCGTTTCGCCCCCGAAGGGGCTTCCTCAGGACCAGGGGCGTGGCCTAGGTAGTGTTGTCTACAGACGTCGTAAAGCAGGAACCGCACAATGCATGAAGAAACACGAGCACCGCAAGAGCTGACGATATCTCTGGGATATCTCTCTTAATTGCTATATATGGGTCCCTGCTGCTCCCTATCCTTTACCATTTCCCCCCCGGATGGAATGGTCTGTCCTACGTGTACCTTGGAAGATACTATATGGTAAATATTTGGGTATTTCTCCCTCTCTTTTCCCAACACCGTTGTTAGTGGTATAGTACTACATTATTATCTCTTTATATTGTCTAGATTACTCATTTGAGTGTGAGGACGTCACCTTATTATTGATTACACAGCCTCTGAGGAAGTCTTTTGATGAAACGGCCCCCAGCCGGCCTTTGGAAAGAGCTCACGCCGTCAGGCAAGCCCCACGGAACGCACCTACTGGGGCTCCGTTTGTGGGAGGACTGTGTTCCCTGTAACACAGCCCCCTCTGCCTCCTGATCGAGTCCCTGCCAGCATTTGCCAGCACACCAGCCACTGCATTAGCAGAACTCATCACGTTACGCCTTTGAACTCGGCTTGGTGCTGCACACAGGCGCTCGTCAGCGCTACTTGCGGGAACGCTGAACGCTTCTCCCCCGATTCGGGCTTCCTACTATCTTTTCCTGCCTTCCACTCGACCATCTCCCCATCCTATTATCTTCGTGAGCCAGTCTCCATCCCCTACTCATCGCTGCACCAAGATTACTGTATGATATTTGTGGACAATTGCCTTATTGACTCTGTATTATCGTGAGTAGTGGCTCCATTTGTGTGGAAGGATGTATATCACCATCATAATTGGTTTTGTGTATAATTGTTTGAATGATTAATGCTATTGTAAGCACATTATTTTGTATATGCTGACTGATCTTATGCCTATTGATATTGCAAATGAAAAACGTTTATTTTTCTAAGCCTATTTGAATTCATTGTTACCCTTTTGCTCCTACGTGTTTACCACAGTGTAGCCCTTTGTTGTTTCGAGATTCAACGGAGACCCGGCCTCAGTCAGTGTGACAGTGTGAAATGTACATGGAACTTCGCCAAACCGAGTTCACCACCGAGAGAACCAAGGTGGGATTTGTTTACAACCTGCTGGAAGGGACAGTGGCGTCCTGGGCAACGACGTTGTTGCAAGCGAATGCGGCTCAAGTGGCCACGGTGGCATTGTTCCTACAAGCTATTAGAGATACCTGGGGAGCTCCGGTGAATACAGAGCTGGCAGAGAGAAAACTAGATCGACTGACTCAAAAAGACATTACCTTGTCTCAATACATCTCCTTGTTCCGCGTGTTGGCCTCCCAAGTGACCTGGAACGATACGGCGTTGCGATACCAGTTCATGAAGGGCCTGTCGGCGGAAGTGCAACAGGAGATCCTTCGGGGAGCAACGCGTCCCACCAATTTGGAGGAGGCGATCACGTTAAGCCTGCGAGTGGAGGTGGGGATCCACACCCGGAGGCAGTGGGACAGAGGGCCCGGGGAGCGGCCGGTAGGACGCAGGGAGCCGGTGGCCAGCCGTCCTGGGTTCCGACCGTTCGCACCAGCACCTCCGCCCCTTGATGAACCCGAGCCCATGCAACTGGGTCATGTTCACCCCAAAGTAGATGCTGCCAAGAAAGCCAGGAGCCAGCGGCTGAATTTGTGCTGGTATTGCGGCAGATCCAGCCACTTTTCTCGTGAATGCCCGCAGAAACCGAAGAGCAAGGCGCCTCGGGCCTCCACGGCATATGAGGAGCCCCAGGAGGTCAAGGAAACCCTTAATGCGGCAGGGGAAGAGGCCGGCCGAGTTTAAGAGGGTTCGCTAACTCGGTCACCAACCTCCCTTCAGAACCCCAGACTGGACAATTGTTTTTGATCATGGTGGCCTTGTGGTCGGCTGAGAAAGGGCCGATGATGGTGCATGCCATGGTGGACTCCGGAGCCACAAACAACTTCATCGATACAGACTACACCAACTCCTTGGGATTACAATTACATGATTTACAGGAGCCCCGATCTGTGCAGATGATCAATGGGTGGCCGCTGAAAGCAGGGGCCATGAAGCACTACACTTCCCCTACCAAGATGTGGACGAGCGCTCACAAGGAGGACATTTCTTTTCTAGTAACCAAGTTGTCGGATTTCCCCGTGATTCTGGGGGTGGTGTGGTTGACGCTACACGATCCCCAGATCTCGTGGGCCCGGAGGGAGTTGCGGTTTGCTTCAGAACACTGCCAAAGACACTGCATGACCGCTAGAGTGTGAAGCCCAAGAGGTGGAGCGGGTAGTCACGCTGCCCTAAAAGTATGCGACTTTTTGGGATGTTTTCAGCGAGAAGGAGGCTGAGCGCCTGCCCCCCCACCGTCCCTATGATTGCGCCATCGAACTGGAGGCCAGAGCACCTATCCCCGCGCAAGACTCTACCCTCTCTCGGAGCCCGAGCAAAAAGCCCTCCGGGAGTTTCTGGACAAGAACCTGCGCAAGGGATTCATCCGCCCCTCCCAGTCCCCGACCAGCGCACCCATCCTGTTCATCAAGAAAAAATCAGGAGAGTTGCCGTTGTGCAATGACTATAGAGAACTCAATAAGATCACGATCCGGAACCGCTACCCCCTGCCATTGATCCCCGAGCTGTTGGAACGGATGAGAGGAGCCAAGGTCTATACCAAATTAGACCTCCGTGGGGCTTACAATCTGGTGCGGATCAGGAAGGGAGATGAATGGAAAACGGCCTTTCAGACCAAGTGGGGGAGTTTCGAATACCTCGTAATGGGATTCAGTTTGTGCAACGCCCCTGCCACATTCCAACACTTCATGAACGATATCTTCCGAGACTTGTTAGATCGCTATCTGGCGGTGTACTTGGACGATCTTTTGATTTTCTCGCCCGACCAGGCGACTCACGACCGCCATGTGAGAGAGGTGCTGCAACGGCTGTAGGACCATGGCCTCTATGCCAAGCTGGAGAAATGCGCCTTTGACTTGCATGAGGTGGACTTTCTAGGCTATCGCATTTCTCCAAAGGGCATCGCCATGGATGATACCAAAGTTCAGGCAGTGGTGGACTGGAAGGCGCCCACCAGCAAGAAAGACATTCAGCTCTTTCTGGGGTTTGCCAACTACTACAGGAAGTTTATCCCTGACTTTGCCAAGTAGGCAGACCCCATCACGCAATGCTTGCGTGGTAAAGTCCCGTTCCGGTGGACACCGGAGGCGAACGCGGGATTCCAGAAGCTCAAACAGCTATTCACGACACAGCCAATCTTGCAACACCCAGATCCTCGCACTCCGTTCATCGTGCAAGCAGATGCGTCAGATGTAGCGGTGGGAGCGATCCTGCTACAGCCCCAAGGGGCGGACCTGTTGCCCTGTGCTTACTACTCCAGGCAATTGACGGCTCCCGAAATGAACTATACGATCTGGGAGAAAGAGTTGTTGGCCATCAAAGTAGCCTTTGAAGTTTGGTGACATCTGCTGGAGGGGTCCAGGTTCCCGGTGGAAGTCCACACGTATCACTGGAACTTGGAGCACTTGAAGAATCACCGGAAATTGAATCAGCGGCAACAGAGATGGTCCCTGTTCTTTGAACGGTTCAATTTCCGAATTCACTATGTCACCCCCGCTCAGACCAAACAAGCCGATGCTTTGTCTCAGAAGCCCGAGTTCGCTCGGGGCGAGGAAGGCTCTTCTGAGACTCGGCTGCTAAAGACTGAAAACTTTGCTGCAACAGGCGGAGCTGATGCGAGGCCTCCGGCGGTCAACCCGACCCCGGAGACAAAAGGACTCTGCATGATCGGATTCAAGCCCGACAGAAGGAGGATCCGTGGATCCGTGAGCAAAAAGCCAAGGGAGTGCAGTTTCCTTTACAGATAAAAGATGATCTGTTGTGCCGGCGGGATCATACATACAGTATGTTTCCCCCGGGCCCGAGAGAGAGGACATTCTAAAACTGTGCCATGACAGTCGGGCCGCGGGGCATTTCGGACTGTTAAAAACCCTGCAATTGGTGCTGCGAGATTTCTGGTGGCCTAAGGTGAGGAAAGACATTGAGACCTACGTAAACACCTGTCCGGTCTGCCAGAGAGCCAAGAAGCAAGGGGGCAAACCTGCCGGTCTGCTCCAACCGCTACCCACTCCGGTCGCGCCGTGGAAGATGATCTCAGCCGATTTCATCACCGACTTACCAAAGTCCAAAGGCTACACCTCGATTCTAGTCATTGTGGACTGCTTTACCAAGATGAGTCATTTTGTGCCATGTGTGGGAGTACCTACAGCCAAAGAGACTGCTGATATGTTTGTGCAACATGTGTTTCACTTGCATGGCATCCCTCAGAGTTTGGTGATGGATCGGGGCAGCCAGTTTACTTCCCAATTCTGACGGGCGGTTCAGCGGCTGTTGGGGATTGAGGCCCGGATGTCTATGGCCCATCATCCCCAGACAGATGGCCAAACCGAAAGAGTAAACGCGACGTTAGAGCAGTACCTGCATTGCTACATCAACTATCAGCAGAACAACTGGGTGTCATTGTTGTCTTTGGTGGAGTTTGCCTACAACAATGCTACACAGGAATCCACCAAAGAGACTCCTTTCTTTGCAAATTACAGCTACCACCCAAGATTCTACCCCCCAGTGGATAAGTCCGGAGATGTGCCCGCGGCGGAGGATTGGTTGCAAGAGTTAACCGCGGTGCAGGACATGCTTCGTACTCAACTAGACCAGGCGAAGGCCGACTACAAGCGAATGGCTGATCGGCACCGTCAGGAAGGGGCAGAGATACAGGTCGGGGACAAAGTTTGGCTGTCTACAAAGTATTTGCCCACTCAGAGGCCTTGCCGCAAACTTGATGCAAGATTTGTGGGACCCTACAAGGTGCTAGCTCGAGTGAGACCTGTGGCGTTTAGACTACAACTGCCTGCTGACATGAAACTTCCCCCTGTCTTTCATCGCTCCTTGCTGCGGTCGGCGAAGGGGGTGCGGCCTGATATGACGCAACCGCCGCCCCCTCCAGTGATGCGGGACGGCGGGGAGGAGTTTGAAGTACACGACATCCTGGATGCACGCATCCGACGCCGGAAGTTAGAGTATCTGATTGACTGGAAGGGTTTTGGGCCCGAAGAACGTTCCTGGACGCTTGCGCGGGATGTTCACGCCCCGGACATTGTTGCCCGCTTTCATCGCAGGTACCCAGAGAAGCCGAAGCCTCGCGGGAGGCCTCGGAGGGGCCCTAAGGGGGGGATAGTGTAGCAACCCAGCCTCCAGTGCAGCCGGGGGGGGGCTCCTTGGGGGTCCCAATTGCTTTGGACCTGATTGATGGGGATACAGGTGAAGCGGATGATGGGGCCGATGGGTTTGCATCTCCTACAGGCAGTTTGCAATGGGAGGATGATTGGCCTGAGGCTTACGAGGACGGGGAAGGTCAGTCTGACCCCGATTCAGATAACTCATATGAGAAACCAGGTGGCTGAGGTTCCCAAGAGCGTATCTGGGAACCAGCGGGGGATGAGCTGATGGAAACAGAAAGGGAGGAGGTTTCTCAGGAAGATAGCGAGACAGCTGCGGCTCGGCCGGGAAGGAGCTTTGACCGCAGACGAAGTATTGAAGATAATAGAAAGGAATGGAGACAAAGCCTAGAGTGGCGCTGGTCTCACAAAGGAGGAAATTAAATATACGTTCCGTGGGAACGGTTCCTCAGTTGGTCGGCCACTTCTGATCTGAAGGGAGTGAAGCGACCTGGTTCCTGTAAGCCATAGACTGGCTACCTTGCCAAGAGTTACCTTGGACCTTGTATTTTCATGGACATCGCCTTGTTTATTTCCACGGATTACTTTGCCTAATTGAACCCTGCTTCGTTTTTATGGACCTTTGCATTTTGATTGACTTTCCTTTTTTTACCTTTGGATTCTAATTGCATTTCTCATTACTTTTTGGACATTACATCTTTTTCACCTGTTCTTAATTACTCAATAAATAGTTAATTGACTCTCGTCTCTGTGTGTGTAATTAAGGGGCCGGGCCTAGTCCCAGCATTGTGACATCAATCAAGGGAGGATTGGGGGGGTCCGGATCCGCTGCCCCCCCCAAATCCGCCGCCCGAGGCCATGGCCTAGGGTGGCCTTATGGGTAATCCGGGCCTGCTCAACAGGGACTCCCTGTGGTGTTTCAGCAGTGGAAAAAACACCCTATTGCTCAGCCACACTGAACTTGGTTTGAAACTACTAGGCAGGGGCCCAAGGATCAAGGAGGAGAAAGAGGCAGAGGAACCCCTGCCGCACATGCATGTGCAGCGGGAGGTGCCTCTTTCCCCTTCTCTCCCCGCCCTCCTTCCTTCAATCAAGGGAGGAGTACGGGGGGAGGAGGAGAAAGAGGCGGAGGAACCCTTGCTGCGCATGCGTGTACGGCGGGAGGTGCCTCTTTCCCCTTCTCTCCCTGCCCTCCTTCCTTCAATAAAGGGAGCAGGGCGGGGTGAGGAGGAGAAAGAGGCGGAGGAACCCCTGCTGCGCATGCACACGCGGTGGGAGGGCGCCTCTTTCTCCTCCTCACCCCGCCCTCCTTCCTTGATTGAAGGAAGGAGGGCGGGCAGAGGAGGGGAAAGTGGCGCCTTCCGCAGCGCGTGCATGCACACTTTTTTTTGATTTTTTTATTATTTTAAAAACTTTTTGGGGGGGTCCGGATCCGCTGCCCCCCCAAATCCGCCGCCCGAGGCCATGGCCTAGGGTGGCCTTATGGGTAATCCGGGCCTGCTCAACAGGGACTCCCTGTCGTGTTTCAGCAGTGGAAAAAACACCCTATTGCTCAGCCACACTGAACTTGGTTTGAAACTACTAGGCAGGGGCCCAACTTTCAATGTGTTGCTGCTCGCTACAGTCCCCAATTCCTTCCTAGCAGGAGCCTTGACATGGAATATGGAAAGGAACCTCCAAGTATGAGGCAGGTTGTTATCTCACTGCTATTATTTTTAACCTGGGGGTAGGGTTGCCACAGGAATAAGGGACCTAAAAATAGGGAATTTTTCACAAAAATAAGGGACACTTCATAAAAACTTGAAAATCATCAATTGGGTGCCTGTCCCGTATTCTTATATCAAAAAGTGGCAACCCTACCTGGGGGATGTCAGCCATGTCATCCCCTACATCTTTTGTAGCCACCTGTGGGCTGATACAACTTCAAACCAACCTAACCGAACAGTGTAGATTTGCCCTTAGTGAGCAATCGATCCAATAGCTTAGCATTGTAGCTCATTACTTTTAGTCTTGAGATTTTAGATGCAATCTTGGAAAGAGCATAGCCATTTCTTCTTGCAGAGCTCCTAAAGTCCCAGATAAATTTGGACTCAGATAGTTTCTATCAGATTTCTATGCTGTAGTTTAGGTTCCAGGCTAACTCTCAGATTATTCCTAACACCACTAGGACTACTAGGATTGCAGGAAAGGGGGAAATGCAGTGCCAATCCATTGCAGAACTGCCAAGCTAGTTAAATTTATGTAAGCACTTGCCTAAATTAAGTTCAATTGAGAAATTAGAAGGGTAGAACATTCTGATTTAACAAAAGAAGTGAACTGCCTCCTTGTTTAAACAAGAGTTAGCTGGAGCCCCAAGCTCTAGTGTAAAACTGTCCTGAATGGGGGAATGAACAAAAATGAACAAAAATGGGAATAGTATTTTGAGACATGTACTAGTAATCTGCTTCTGACTCATATTGTACTCCAGGTCTAAGGAAAAAAACTGAGGGCCTTGAAAACTTATACAAGAGAACAGCTAGCTGTATAAGCAACAAGGAAAACAAAGGCAAAAAAGCCTCTAAAGCACACAATGTAATATATTTAAAGCAATGCACAATAGTAAGGCCAAATGCCCAAGCATAAACGATATCAGTAAAGCGCTGCCTCTGTGGGTGGAGTCTCACAAATGTCCGGTAGTGCAAAATACTTTAAGGAAATATATTGGATAAGTCCAAATGGAAAACATTCATGAAGTCCATGTGGCTCAAGTAATTAATCCAAGTATAAATCCAAAGGTAAAAAATACCTCTCAGTAGGAAGCGAGGAGAGCAAACCGCCATTTTGCAACCATTTTACTCCAGTTGCTTTGCGCCTCACCGCCGCAACTCACAGAGCTCTCGCCCCGGCACGCCTCCCTGGCGGTTCTAGATTGAGATAAAAAATAACAAATTTTCGTATGAGATAGACAAATATTGACAAAGGAAATCAACCCAAAGAACATGTGTCACCTTATCTATTAGTCAGTGTTGGAAATGCTCTGCTTTGCCATTTTGGGGACTTGAAGTGAAGAAGCGTGGCATTGACCATTTTAAATGGGGCTTACAAAACAGGAGTGAGACTTGAAAAGCCTGCATAAGCTTCTATTTAAAATGCCACAATGGCTCTGCTGTACCTCAAGTGCCCAAAATTATAGGGAACACAGAGTTTGCACAAAGAACTTCAATTAAAAATGGTTGATGGCATTCTATTATATCATAAGTACCTAAAACAGGGGGTGTGCTGCGTTCTTTGTGGTCCCCGACATTACCAATGAGTGTCACGCAGGTGGAAACAGCTCAGGCTGGAAGGCAGGAATGCTGAGAGGCTGTCTTTCTTTTTCCACTTTGGGGAAGGGTGCGGTAATGGGGTGTGAGTGCTGCTTCTATATCATGCCACATCACAGAAAGCTTCTCAATTTTGTCTCTTGTTCCTGCCTTTATGCTTGGTCCCCTAATAGAAGTAGGTGGTTTCCTTTATTCTTCTTTCTTTTCTTAAGGCTGCAACATCATTCTTTTTTCCTCCTATCTGTATGTGTACAGATGCAGATATTTTAAGACAAGCAATGAAACTCCTCAGATTAATTGATCCCGCGTTCCCTTTCACTCTTAAGTATGTTCCCTTCACACATTTTTTAAAGGAAAGGACTGACCACATCACCTTGTACAAACCTGCCCAGGACCCGAGATCTTCAGGAGAGGCCCTTCTCTTGGTCCCACCTCCAACTTAAGCTCAGTTTGTGGGAATGAAAGAGGACTTTCCTTCTCGGTGGTTGTCCCTCGACTCTGGAACTCCCTACTCAGAGAAGCCAGAACAGCCCCCTCATAGTTGTCTTTCCGGTGGCAGGCTAAAACCTTTTTATTGTGACATTGTGTTTGTATGAACTACTAGTATTTTGGTAAAAGCACTTGTAAGGTTGAGATAATGAGAGACAATGTGTAGTCAAGACATAACTCAGGCTGAAATTTGTACACCATTTTAGCAAAACTGAAATCAAGAAAAAGATAGGGGTTCAAAGAAGAAAGCATAACTATGATTAAAATGCATTCAGAAACATGTCAGGCCTGCAAGAAGGGCCAGATTGGTAAACAAGCTTTTTGAATGAATATAAAGCAGAGTTTTAGATTTCTGAACAGGGACTTATGACGTGGCAATAGAAAATGATTCTCCCTTTGAAGTATCTGTCTGCACTGTACCATTTGGGATAAAAATGAAATTGAAATAGAGCAATTCAATTCTACGTGGGCAAGAGGAGAAATACTAAAGGTAAATGCATTACTTTTTGCCATAAAAACAAGCTTGTTAAGATGATATATGACCAGCAGAGGTGTCAAAGGACCCATTTGATCAGGTTATGTCTTAGCATTTAAGGATGGTTTTTTTCTCTTTATCTGCACAACTACTTATCTCCATGATATTTTCATAAATGCCCAAGCAGCTGAAAGTAAATGATCCTGCCATGTTGTGTTCATATTGATACCAAGGGATTTTTAGTAGGCCAAGGAGATGTCATTATGTCAAAGTGTTGTGTATCTAATTAATCTGATAGGCAATTTGGTTTTGGTATATAATAAGAAGTGATTGGATTGGTTTTGCATTTTATTATACATATATTCCCCTATATTTTTTAATTGTTTAAATATTATAACATCTTATTTACACTTATTTACACTGCTTTTAAGCAGCAAAGGCAAGAGTTAAATGTTCCCCGTTTCATATTTATTTTAAGTACTAGGTCCTTTATATGTGTGTAAAAAGAACACATGAAGAAAAACATCAAAGCTACTCTTTCCTTTGAATGACTCACTGATTGAATTGTAAGTGGTTTCATATTTTCCACAATGTAGTCAAAAAGGAATCTACATCGAGGTCTTGCCAAGATGCAAATTTGTTTATGTTTCACCCACTAATTAATCAATTATGAAGCAGAAGAATTTATCAGTTAAAATGTGCTGAACAGTCACAGTTGTAATGAATGATTGTACACTCTTGAAAGGAATTCTTCTTTTAACTCGATAGTTTGTTTACATGAGTAGTTCTCAACCTTCCTAATGCCGCAACCCCTTAATACAGTTCCCCATGTTGTGGTGATCCCCAACCATAAAATTATTTTCATTGCTACTTCATAACTGTAATTTGCTACTGTTGTGAATCAAAATGTAAATATCTTATAAGCAGGATGTATTTTCATTCACTGGACCAAATTTGGCACAAATACCCCATACGCCCAAATTTGAATGCTGGGGAAGTTGGGTGGGGAGGGATTGATTTTGTCATTTGGGAGTTATCATTGCTGGGATTTATAGTTCACCTACAATCAAAGAGCATTCTGAAATCCACCAACAATGGAATTGAACCAAACTTGGCACACAGAACCCCCATGATCAACAGAAAATACTGGAAGGGTTTGGTGACATTGACCTTGAGTTTTAGAGTTGCAGTTCACCTACATTAAGAGAGCACTGTGGACTGAAATAATGATGGACCAAACTCTGCATGTATTCTCAATATACCAAAATGTGAACACAAGTGGAGTTTGGGGAACATAGACCTTGACATTTGGGAGTTGTAATTGCTGGAATTCATAGTTCACCTACAATCAAAAAGCATTCTGAATGATAGAATTGAACTAAACTTCCCACACAAAACCTCCATGATCAACAGAAAACACTGTGTTTTCTGATGGTCTTTGGTGATCTCTCTGACACCCTCCTTTTGACCTCCCCAGGGGTCCCGTCCCCCAGGTTGAGAAATGCTGGTTTAAATTCTTGCTATTTATTGGTATTTTATAAATGCCCCACACAACAGCAAAGTCCTCAGTGTGGTCAGGATTTTGAAGATTGCACATGCAGGCTACCTACCTATGCGATCCTTCCATTCTGTATTTCACAATGAATGTTCATTTCTATGTTAGCTGTCTGGGATTTCTGGGAGCTGAAGTCGAAAACACCTGGAGGAGCACAGTTTGAGAAACACTGCTTTAAATCATTGCATACAGGCCTTTCTCCTATGTCTGTTCTTCCTCCATGAGATGTGATTGGCTAGCCACGTGAGGCCTCCAGGCATAATCCAGGCACAATCCAAGATTTCTGAAAGCAGGTTTTTTGATCACACAGAAAATTTACATATGAACCTACTCTATTTCTTTCACTCTCCAGGTAGAGATCAATGATGAAGAGACAAAGCTAACATGTTCTATCTGTTCATGCATTCAGTTTAACCCCTTTTGGAATACCTGAATAGGGCAAAAGTCCCTTTAGCAAAAATCATTAGCTTCTGTACCATTAACAGAAATGTGTCTTATTTTTTCCATTATCATAAGTGGAATAGTTTTGTGGTGAAATATGATTACACCTTCTGAAATTTGAAAGCAATGAACTCTACTAGTACCCTTTTATCCCCACCAGTTTCATCATAAAACTTTTGTTTGCACTCTACCATTTGTTGAAATTAACTTCTGAACCCTTCAATATTCCATTACATCCCACGCAGATGTTTGTTGGCAGCTGAAAGATATCAGACATATGAGAGGACTAAACCTCACAGGAGATTTTACACCTTGGCTGGAGTTGTTCCTATTTGCCAAGCAACACATCAATTTCCATTTCTCTGACAATATGTTTAACCTGTGTTTTTTCACAGCAGGCTTTAAAATAAGCAATTAGAAGGCACTGTGTTTTCTTCAGGTTGATGTATTATGTACTAAGACACAATTGACCTTCAAGGCAAGAGGAGAATCAGGTGAAAAAGCAACTATTCTTAAGCGCCTAAAGCACTATGGGATAAAACAGTTTTAAACTATTATTTTATTATCATGGCTTTGTTTGTATGTAGCAGAGAACTGAAAGTAGGCAATATTGCAGTGGTTATCAAGCCTTCTTAATGCCACAACCCCTTAATACAGTTCTTCATGTTGCAGTGATCCCCAACCATAAAATTATTTTTGTTGCTACTTCACAACTGTAATTTTGCTACTGTTATGAATCATAATGTAAATATCTGATATACAGGATATATTTTCATTTACTGGATCAAATTTGGCATAAATACCGGATGTGCCCAAATTTAAATACTAGTGGGGTTGGGGGGTTGATTTTGTCATTTGGACGTTGTAGTTGCTGGGATTTATAGTTAACCTACAATCAAAGAACATTCTGAACACCATCAATGATGAAATTGAACCAAATTTGGCACACAGAACTCCCATGACCAACAGAAAAAAACTGGAAGAGATTGGTGGGCACTGACCTTGATTTTGGAGTTGTAGTTCACCTACATCCAGAGAACACTGTGGACTCAAACAATGATGGATCTGGACCAAACTTGGCATGGATGCTCAATATGCCCAAATGTGAACACTGGTGGAGTTTTGGGGGAAATCAATCTTGACATTTGAGAGTTGTAGTTGCTGGTATTTTAGTTCACCTGCAATCAAAGAGCATTCTGAACCCCACCAACAATAGAATTGGGCCAAACTTCCCACACAGAACCCCCATGACCAACAGAAAATACTGTGTTTTCTATGGTCTTTGGTGACCCCTCTATCACCTCTGTCACAACTCCCTCAGGGGTCCCAGGTTGAGAACCACTGCCATATTGTGACCTATCCTTATGGAATCTGGAAAACAAAGGTGTTTTTATGATACGGCTTGAACTTAAAAGATTTATGACCCAGATTTTTCATGCCTGCATAGTTTACCAAATTCATATCAGCTTGAAACAACATCCCTTCCCCCTTTTGCTTCTTTCCCTTGGAGCTCATTTTTATTGACATCTAGACACTTGTGGAAATATACAGCTAGTAATGTGAGCCTTAAAAATTGTGCTTGCATTTCTGGGTAGGCAGCTTTCCAAAAACGGTTATGCCTACATGAACGCCAAATCATTTCTCAGGCTTCTAGGGAAAAGTGTCATTTTCACTAGGGAATAGATTTTCAAAATTACTTATTTAAGGCTACAGTAAACATACTTAAGATAGTGGGGATAGTTACAAGCCATTTACATTTCCTCAAAGCCATGGCTATTTTGTTTCCTTCAATGGATTCTGCATGCAGTGGCTCTTATATAAGGGCCAAACAAGAGGATGGAATGAGGGAAGAACATACTTTTCATTGTAAAAAAAAAAAGGTCAGTGTTGGGTATTGTTGTGATTGACCCTTCAGCTACAACTACTAGTAGTAGTATTAGGGAAGATGCTGGCTCAATAGCATCAAGCTATAGTATGGACTGGGGTGTGGCTCTGGGTGATCAGGACTCTGCAGCTGGAAGGAAAAGGGCTGCTAGTGATTCTAGTGTGGAAGGATTAGAACAGAGGAAAAGAATTCAGCAAATACTTAGAGCACCTTCTGATTCAGACAATTTCCAGGGTTTTTCTGGGGAAGAAAAAATGGGTTCAGAGGAAAGTGATATGGAGTTAGATCCAACGTTGGTGCAGGAAGTAAGGGATGTGTGTAACGAATAATCTACTTCGTTTTTTGGGTTTGATAGTGATGTATTCTGGCCTTCTGGGGGTTCAGAAACAGAGTGGGACTCTTTAAGCACACAACAGCGTTGGCAAGAGTGGAGACAAACACAGAGCACTGCAGCTGTAGGATATACAGCAGCTGGGGACTCTTCAGAAGACAGTGATGTGTAAGTGCTATTTAAGAAATGAGTTTTGGGGGCTGCCTTTGCGGCAGTCGAAGAGTTGATGTCTGGTTCTTGTCTCTGACTATCTTGTGTTCCTGATATCCAGTACCTTGTTCCAGTTTTCCTGATACTCGTGAGTTATGGGCTATTTCTCCACTTTGTTCCTGGGGTGAGCTGCTATGGCAGCTCTAGCTGATGTTTGGGCAAAGGTGGGGGTTTTGGAATTCATGTATGCTTTTCTGTTTAGTTATCTGCCGTGTGTCCCAGAGGCGGGGCTTGGTCTCCGCTGAGTTTACGTGAGTTCCTGCTACAGAACCTGGTATTGTATGAAATGGAGGGAGGCTGGTATTGTGCTATTCATGTATACTCAGCTACTGTGACCCTTGGAACGTCTCCTCCTTTTCATCTGGCTTTCTCTGGCTTTGGACTCCTGGACCGGTTTTGACACTACTCTTCTGGACTCTCCCTATGTACATTGCAGACGGATGTCTACTGTTTGTTTTGGGCTGTTTTGGTTGTTTTTCCCTGGGATTTTTGAGGGTTTTAAAGCCGAGTTGGCTACTTTTTTGTTCGTCCTTTCTCCAGTGATTGTTCAATAAACTTTTTGTTATCCCCTTTTACTCTTGGGCTTGGCTTCTTGGTCACTGTATCACAACAGGTATAGTCAATGAAAGGAAATGTGCATTTACAGATTCCTCCAACACATGTGCCTCCGTTGGTTTCCCGTGACTGGGAGGAAAACATGAACAACAGGTCCCTTTTCCCCTGCATTATTTAAAAAACTGGCTGTATTTATTTGGAAAAAAGTGCATAAAAGCAATTTAATAAAGAAAGACTAAGTTTACATTTACATCATAAAAGCTATCAAAATAAGTACAGAAAAAGAAAAAAATCTTGCAAGCTGGTAGGAGATTTGGATGTGATGGCAATACTAGTGGGATTCGGTGAAATGCAACAGAAATGAAATAGAACATGTAGATCAACTCATGGGAAATAACTCTGTATAAGATTCTGGAAAGCATCTGTCAATCAGAACAGATATACTGAACTATCCGGCCTCAGCCACGGCATTTAAAGTGGTACCGGAATGCTATAAATGTATGTTCTGAAAAGGCCCTGATATAAGAATGCTTACTGGATCCATACATTGATGCCACCAAGAAAGCCCCGCTTTTCTATGATGTGGGATTTGGCTTCAAAGATAACATGTCTTGCTCAAGCTGTGGAAATCCATTTCCAAAGATCTGGGAAAAATCAAAGCTATTCCTGAGAATCTTCCTGAAGTGCTGCAAGGCGCAGGCTCTCTGATAATCCTTTTCATTAGAAAATTGATTGTGTGCTACTTGTTGAGAGGCATGAGGGGAAAATGCAGTTTGAAAGTGTCCTGATTACTGTGATTGCCTCCTATGGAATTTGTCCATCTGTAATCTTAGGTACATAGTTGCAAGAGAGCTGTATGGCAGGAGTATGTTCTAATTCTAACTACGTAATCAAACTAAATCCCAGGATTTCATGTACTGGAGCCATTCTATACTGAGGATATACACATTGCTCCTACTTGGATTCTGAATGGGATTAGCCTCTGTGTGCTTCCCGACCCCCCCCCAAATTAAGTCCACAACCTTTGATTTTCTGAAAAGCAAACCAAAGAAAATTTGGAACTGCATATGTTTATTTTTATGTTGAAGAAAACTTAAAATGCCCCAAGTCAAACCTTAAATTGCTTCCTCCTATTCATCTCTTCATCTACATACCCATTTGCCAGCACACTTTTTAAAGGTTTCATTCCCTGTAACTGCACTATCATTAAACTATGCAGCAGTCAGTAAAGTGTCAACCAGTTGTGTATAACTGATTCCCACCACACAGAATGGTCAGGGGAATGGACCGTAAATATATCCTACAGTGATGTTCCAAAGATGGTGCTCCATCCACTGCAATTTTCTCTATCTACAGTGAGTTAGGCCACTATTTTATTTACTTTGTGTGCCTATGCATTTACACATGGTAAGCAGACCACACACATTTCTAATGGTAGTGGGATTAAGGTACATGGTATTGGAAGTACACCAATGGAAGTAAGTGATGAAATGTGGCCCATAGGTTTTAGAGATGGAAATATTCCACTCCTCCCTCAATCTGAACTCTTCCACAAGTTTAGTAGAGCACTTGAATCACACTTCTTCGCAGATTAGCATTTCAGCCCTACTTCATAGTTGCAAGGAACACTAAGCCAGTATTTGCTATTGTAAAGTATTTTTTATCAGCCTTTCAGTTTTGTTTCTCTTTTGCTTGCTTTCCATATAAACACAGATGCCCTTAAATCGACACACCTTTGGGCAGGCTTGTATTTGCAGAAACTGGTGAATTACTTGGACTCCTCTCTCATTTAACAGCTTGGAATTGGCTGATATTTCTAGAAATCTGTAATAAATCTCCTCTTGGGACAAAGGCCTTTGCTGAAATTGGGCAGCAGGTCTAGCTATTGACATACCTATTACAAAATGGAACTCCTGCTGTGTCTCATTACCTCTGATGTTACACTGCGCTTATCTAAAGGGACTGCAATATAATCTGTTTCGCAGGATGGATTTCACATCATATCAGTTGTTTATAATGAAGCTTAGACCAGAGCATTGTGCTGGCGTCATGGTGGCTATGAAGGATTTGGGTTATCTGATGAAGCATAATCCAGTCGTATATACTTTTTCGATCTCAAGTTTTAAGTTATACTGTAACTTGCGCTTCTCAGCAGTGCATTCAGCCAAATTCCAAAGGAAGCAGTTGCTTTCCTTCCTTAGGGATTTGCATAATCTCTGTTCTGTCTGTTTTATGCATTCCCCATACATAATAAACTAGGAGCTGTGAAATCAGCAATCACCAGCAAACAACATAAATAGGTTTTCGGTGCCTTTAGAACAGAAACACAGCACATTTTTGTTTGACCCGATACAATTATAACATGTGCTCTCTGTCTAGAAGTTAATACTTCTCTGTCTAGAAGTTCACGAGAAAAGCTACCAGGTGATTCTTCATATCTTTTAACCAGTTTGGAACTCCTTTCCTTAAAAAAAATCAATGTGTATTCTGAGAAACTTCCTGAAACACTGAAAGGCACTCTTCTGCAGGAAACATTTTGAAAAAGAAGTTTGTTTAGTGAAGAGAAATGGGTGAACCCTGATCTCATCTTGATTAAAGCTTAGCCTCACTTTTTATTCTTTCTGAGAACTCTTAGAAAGAATTTAAGTCTCCCCTTTCTTAAGGTTGTCTGAAGTTTTGGCAAGGCTGGACACATGCCAAAGGCATGTTGTCCCTAGCCTTTAAACAGAAAACTTCCATTTCTCAGTATTGCACACTTAGCTTGTTAAACATTAGGAAGAAATTGTCTTCTGTAAATGCGCCATGCCCTGCTTCTCACTGCTTGAAGCCTTTCTCTGGCCCCAACTGACAAAGGCTGGAGGCTACCTTGTGAGCTCAGCGTGAATTCAAAGCATTCCTCCTATTATTTGGGGGAGGTTGCTTGGATCAATAAAAGCTCATTATACATAAGTAAATAAACATTATACATAAGTAAATAAACAGTGACAACACACACACACCAGGAGTAAAAAGGGATGTGTGTGTGTGTGTGTGTGTTGTGTGTGTGTGTATGCATACATATAAACTCCAGACTGAGTGATAGAAAGAAAATGGAGCTAAAAAGATTTTTAAAAATAGGCTTTAGAAAAAGACTTCACATGAAACTAATTTGAAAATGTGTCAAAGTTTGATTTGATTGCTTGCCTTGCAGAAAGCAAGATATGGAACAATAATAAAGACTGAAAGAAATGTGTTCATGTGAATATGTGTTTGTGTGAATAACATCAAAAAGCCTCACATTATCTAAAAGACCAGGGGCACCTGAGAATGCTGGCTTAGCAGAAAGTAAACTATGCCTATCCCCGTTCCAACTACAAGAATACAAGAATGTGAGGAATGGCTTCACTGTAGGCATATTGTGAAGGTAATGAATTTAGGAGCCTGGAAACATTTTTGAACACCACATTATAATATGACACAATGTAGGAATGAAAATCCAAGCAGTCCCTGAGTTACAATCATCCAACTTGCAAATGACTCATAGTCAAGAATGGGGTAAAACAATAGGAAGTGAGGGAAATCTACTGCTAGGAAGAGAAATTCACCCCTGAAAGGATTATGGAGGAAAGGTGTCTCCACTGAAGCTTTATCACCAATCTTTGTTTCCCATCCAATTATCATGGGGACAGAAAGTGAGATGAAATCTTTTGAACAGGGGCACACACAGCAAAACAAATACCACAGGGGTGTTAACTCTTCCCTGTGCTACCTAAAGCTGAGAAATATATATATTTGGCTGGAGCTACACTTATAAAAATGTACGTATTCCAACTTACATACAAATTCAGCTTAAGAAGAAACCAATCTTGTTTTGTAATTGGCCTGTACCCAAGCACACACATCTGGGACAGGGACAAGGAAATTGTCTAGGTCAGGGCTGTCCAACTTCTACCGGCCCAGGGGCCTGAATTCCGGTCACTGATGACCTGGGGGGCTGTAGGGTCTGCCCCGCCCCCAGCTCCTCTCCGCCCCCTCCCTGCCCCGGCCCCGCCTCCGCCCCTCCCCTGGCTCCAATTTACTTACAATTCCTAGTTGCATTATTAATTATAAATTATATAATATTAAATATATTTAATTCCATCCTCCCCTCTCCCCTTATTTTTATTTAATATTAAATATATTTAATTCCATCCTCCCCTCTTCCCTTATTTTTATTTAATAATAAATATATTTAATTCCATCCTCCCCTCCCCCTTTATATTTAATATTAAAAATATTTAATTCCATTCTCCCCTCTCCCCTTATTTTTATTTAATATTAAATATATTTAATTCTATCCTCCCCTCTCCCCTTATTTTTATTTAATATTAAATATTAAATATATTTAATTCCATATTCCCCTCCCCTTTTATTTAATATTAATATATTTAATTCCATCCTCCCCTTTCCTTATTTTTATTTAATATTAAATATATTTAATTCCATCCTCCCCTCTCCCCTTATTTTTATTTAATATTAAATATATTTAATTCCATCCTCCCCTCCCCTTATTTTTATTTAATATTAAATATATTTAATTCCATCCTCCCTCCCCTTATTTTTATTTAATATTAAATATATTTAATTCCATCCTCCCTCCCCTTATTTTTATTTATTTTATATTTATCCCATCTCCTTATTTCATCTTTAAATATATTTAATTTTATATTTAATACATGAGGGGAGATGGGGGGAGGGAATGAGGAGCCCCCTGAGGAGCCCCCTGCTTCGGCCTACCTTTTCCAAACGCACAGGATCCAAAAGTACCCGGATGACGAGAGAGGCGACGACCGACTGAGTCGAAGAAGGTCCTAATCGCATCTGTGGGCCTCAGCGATCCAGTAGTAGAGTAGCCGAAGAGTATCGCGAGAATACGCAATCCACACGGGATTTCGCTGTCAATGCCGGCGTGATCTCGTGTTGACAGCGAAATCCCGTGTGGATTGCGTATTCTCGCTATACTTGCTCCTTCTTCGAGAGCTCTGTGAATGCACACTTATGAAGTTTGCGCGCCAGCGCGGTCTTCTAACGGACACTTTCCCAGTTTGAAATGTTTGGCGGTAGCTCCGCCCAGCCGGCCCGGAGGGCAGAGAAGGCGCCTCCATGCGCCCACCCCATTCCTTTGTTTTCCGCCACTTGGGCAACATCGAAATACGGCTGGTTGTGTGAGCATAGCATGTCCACAACCAGTTTCAAAGGTGCTTATCCTGCGGTAGCAAGATCCCGGATTGCGACGGTCACTCGAAGTGCCTTCGGTGTCTCGGGGAGGGACACGTCGTCTCGGGGAGGGACACGTCGTCTCGACCTGCCGACACTGCCAGGCCTTCTCATCGAGTACCAGGCGAGCGAGAGCCCGCAGGCTTCAGGCCTACCTGACGGAGCGTGCTCTCTGCCCTCCGGAGATGGCGACGGCTGTCCCATCTGCCTCCTTGGGGTCCGAGGCGGCTGCTTCGGTCCCCACCGTGTCGACCGCTCACCCGGCCGGGAAGAAGCGTCCACGGAAGGAGAAGAACGCCTCTGTCTCCTCGAAGACTTCGGCGTCGAAGAGGCCCTGCACCGTGACCACCGAAACGGTCCAGCTGCCTCCACCTCGTAGAGCTTCCACAAGCTCGATGGCGTCGGGCCTCTCCCAGAGGTCGGCCATCTCGAGGACTCCCTCTGATCGGGCTATGGAGATAGCTTTCCGGAGGTCGAGTGAAGAAGCCCGTAGAGCCCAGACCAGAGGCCTGGTTCCTGTGACTCCGGGCAAGTCTCTGGAGGCCGCAGCCTCGAGACCTCCATCGCCGAAGAGGCGCAGGACTCTGACGTCATCGTCTTCGGTCTCCTGCCCCGACTCGTCGCCTATCCCTGTTCTCGCTGTGGAGACAGGGGTAGAGCACCACGTGTCACCGGAGGATTCGGTGCAAACCGTCGTCCGAATCCCACCCGGACAGACCTCGGTCCGACAACTGTTTGTCACCTCGCCGGACAAAGGCAGACAAACCACGAGGCTCGCCCTGGCCCCGGCCGAGCGAAACCTCCCTCCTGTGGTGACTGCGGCCCCTTCAGCCTCGAGGTCGCCGCCTCAGTCACAGCCTCCGGCGAACCAGGACACGGTTCGGCCGTGGTCGGGTGACGAGATGGAAGATGGCGAGGTCCCTCGATCGACAAGATCAGGTTCCATCCTGTCTCTCAACTTGGACAGGACCCCTTCCCATACAGGATGCGAAGTGGAACCTTCGTCTTCACCGACCGACAACGCAAGAGCGTTCGGTGAACAGGTCGGCCGGATGGCAAGGTCTCTGGGGATGCAACCCTACGTCCCCACGAGCCAACGCCTGCCCCGTTTTCAGCAGGGTGCAGGTCGAGGAAGCGGCCCAACCACACCTCCCCATGCTGGAGCCACTGGAAGAAGTGGTTAAGGCTTCGTGGACAACCCCATCGACCATCCCTCCTACGTCCGGGCGTATCGAGGCATGGTACAAAATAGATGAGAGGGAGAAGAGCTGGCTACATGATCACCCGACTCCCAACTCGATGATCGTCACCTCCTCCCAGTCTTCGGGCCGAGAATCTGCAGCTCCCTCAGACCAAGAGGGAAAGCGGTTCGACACAGTCGGCCGAAAAATCTACAAGGCCGGACTCTTGCTGACCAAGATGGCCAATTATGGGGCGTGCATGGGAGCTTATCACCAGATCCTGTGGGAGAGGGCTCAACCCTTTTTCCAGGATCTCTCCCAGGAACAACAAACTGCACTTCTCTCCATCTCCCAAGAGGCGCAGTCGTTGGCACACCACCAGATCCTGATGGCCCGCCACACGGGGACACCTCAGGAAAGCTGCTGGCCCACGGTGTCGCCATTCGAAGACACGCGTGGCTGAAGTCTTCTGGTCTCTCTTCGGTCGAAGAAGACCATCGAGGATCTCCCGTTCGACGCCCAAGGACTGTTCTTTGCGGGCACGGACGATAAACTCAAGGCCACTCACGACTTTAGAGTCCTGACGGCCAAGCTGGATCGGCCCCAGCCACAACCAAAGCCTAGGTACTACCAACGGGCGAAGTTCCAGCCCAGGCAACAGTACCGCCAAGCTCCACGGCCTTACTCGGCCCCTCAGCAGCAGCAGCAGCAACAACAGCCGAGGCAACAACAACAACAGGCCAACCGACCCCGCCAGGGTAACAAATCGAGGCCTCGCCATAACAATGGCAATGGACAGTCCAATCGCCGCGTTTGACGGGGCGAAGGGCGACACCGCCTCGTCGCTAGGTACCGCTGCCACCACCATGCCTCCTCCCAGCCTTCGACCTCCACCACCTCACCCACCATTCGGAGACCGCCTGGCCCGCTACATCGATGCCTGGCGTCGCATCACCTCAGATGCATGGGTTCTCCGGATTGTCGAAGACGGCTATGCCTTGGAATTCGACGAGCTTCCTCCAACGGGGTTCATCGTCGAGACAGAGCCGTCCAGGGTGATCTTGGAGGAGGTCGACGCATTGCTTCAAAAGGGAGCGATTTCACAGCTCCCCCGGAGCAAGGAAAGAGGGGCATACTTCTCACGGTATTTCACCGTGCCGAAACCAGACGGTTCCCTGCGACCCATCCTGGACCTCAGAGACTTAAACGCGTACGTTTCGCCGAGGAAATTCAGGATGGTGTCAGTGTCGTCCATTCTCCCGCTGCTCCGGAGAGGAGACCACTTCGCCTCAATAGATCTTCGGGATGCGTACTTCCACATCTCGATCAGGCCTGCCCATCGACGCTTCCTCAGCTTCAAGGTGGCAGGAAGGGCGTACCAATTCAACGTCCTTCCCTTCGGCCTCGGGACGGCTCCCCGAACATTCTCAAAGTGCATGTCGGTCGTGGCTGCGCACTTGAGAAGGGAGAAAATCCGGATTTTCCCGTACCTGGACGACTGGCTGCTGGCGGCCCAGTCTCCAGACCTGCTGCACCAACAGGTCGCGACGGCACTACAATTACTCGTCGTTAGGCCTGCGGCTCAACGAGGAAAAATCCCAGCTCACCCCGTCCCAGTCCATAAAGTTCATCGGGACGATTTTCGACTCCGTCGATCAGCTCGCCTATCTGCCAGACGTCAGATTCCAGGCACTTCGACGGGAGGTCAACGCCTGCACCGGGCCCTGCATCTCAGCAAAGCAGATCCAGGTCACGCTCGGCCACATGGCGTCCACGGTGTCAGTCACTCCGCTGGCAAGGCTCCGATTCAGGCCTCTACAGCGCTGGTTTCTCGACCACTTCGATCCGGTCAGAGAACACCACTCAAAGAGACTCTCTTTCCCGAGGTCGGTCAAGGACTCCCCAATGGTGGACGTCCGAAACCAACGTCTGCAAAGGGGTGCCTGTCCACACGTTGACCCCGTCCATCACGCTGACGACCGACGCCTCGATGCTGGCTTGGGGAGGCCATATGAACAACTTGTCGATCAACGGCCAATGGTCGGCGGTGGAGAGGCTCCACCACATCAACTACCTCGAGCTCCTGGCCATAGCCAAGACTCTTCGGGCCTCGCCCCCCTAGTCAGGGGACACGTAGTACTGGTCAGGACAGACAATATAGTGGCCATGTACTACGTCAACAAGCAGGGCGGAACGGGCTCGAGGAAGCTCCTGGCCCTGGCCCAGAGCCTGTGGGAGTGGTGCGTCCTCCATCAAGTGACCCCCAGGGCCATTCATCTCCCGGGAGTCGAGAACGTGGAGGCGGACTCCCTCAGCAGGACCAGCTGGTCGTCCCACGAATGGATGCTGCATCCGGACGAGCTCCACCGTGTCTTTCAACGGTGGGGATTCCCAGACGCAGATCTCTTCGCATCGCCGGAAAACAGCCAACTGCCAGTTTTCGGTGCCAGGCTTGCCCCGGATGCACGCCGGGGTTGCCTCGGGGACGCACTCCTCCTCGACTGGACGACGGGGTTCCTCTACCTCTTCCCGCCGTTCCCGCTTCTTCTCCGAATCATCGAGAAGATCCAGCTCTCGGGGACCGATTGCATCCTCATCGCCCCCTACTGGCCAAGACAAGTTTGGTTCCCGACCCTGCTCCACCTAGCAGGCCAGAACCACATACCACTCCCTCACCGGCCAGACCTGCTGACCCGGGAGAAGGGGATGCTCCTCCATCCGGATCTTCCATCCTTGCACTTAACCGCATGGAGGATCCACCGGCGCCAGACGTCTCTCCAGCAGTAGCAGCGATCCTGGCAGCAGCCCACAAGCCGGCCACGTCAAAGGCTTACTCGGCTTGCATCGCCCGCTACGCGAGGTTCCAGTCTTCTCGATCCGCCGCCGCCGTCTTTCCACTTTCGATCCCGGGCGGTACTGGAATTCCTGGCGGAATTGGTCGACAGGGGTCTCTCCATGTCCTCGGTGAAGACCCACCTGGCGGCCCTCACCTGGCAGAACCAGCAGAGGGATGGTCCCTCGCTGTTCCAGTTCCCGATGGTCAAGAGATTCCTGAGGGGTGTCAACAACACTCGCCCCCCGGTGCATCCACCTACACCGGGTTGGAACCTCGACCTGGTCCTGTCCTGCCTGACATCCCCACCATTCGAGCCGCTGTCATCCATCGACCTGCGGCTCCTCTCCTGGAAGGTGGTCTTCTTGGTCGCCATCGCGTCGGCTCGTAGGCCTTCCGAACTGGCGGCGCTCCGGGTCGACGAGCCCTACCTGCTGTTTTTGGCAGACAGAGCCATTCTGCGAACGGACATCACTTTTCTGCCTAAGGTGGTGTCCCCGTTCCACGTAAACACCGACATTGTGCTCCCGGACATGGGGCCCTCCCAACCCGGGATAGTGACTCGACGCTCGGTGCCCTCGACGTCAGGAGAGCCCTCTGGGTCTACAAGGACCGATCGGCGGACTACCGTCGATCGACTAGACTCTTTGTTTCTTACGCCACCGACAAGCTGGGCTTGCCGGTGTCGTCACAAAGACTCTCCAATTGGGTGGCTTCCTGGTTGAACTGTGCTATCAGATAGCACGTCAGCCGTCCCCCCCTAGGGTCAAGGCTCGCTCGACTAGGGCAGTAGCCACGTCGACCGCTTTTCTCCAAGGGATCCCCCTGGACCAAATTTGTAGGGCGGCCATCTGGGCCAACCCCTCCACCTTCACATCACACTACCGGGTAGACACCCTGTTTGGAAGGGAGGCGGCTTTTGGTAGGTCGATTCTTAACCCCAAAGGCCCTCGGGGTGGTGCCGAGTAGGCAGCCCTGTCTCTCCCCTCTATGCACAGTTCGGTCGACAGTTACGGTCGGTCGAACGTTTTTCTCCTTCGGTTGCACTAGCTAACGTTTAAGTGTGTGCCGTGCCCGGGTAGGGGGCACAGTCTACCGTAAAGCGCGCTTTACCCACTCACGGGTTCAAGTTGCACCAGTTGTGCACTTATGTTCTCAGTTGTGCTGGTTGCACTCACTGTTATGAGGCCTGTGTGCCTGACATGAATGGTGCTTGTTGCACTTATGCTGTGAGGCCTGTGTGCCTGACATGAATGGTGCTTGTTGCACTGTGTTTACAAGTGGGAGCATGCCTTCCACTCATATTTATACGATTGATGTGTTATTTATTCGTGTTGTGGTTGTAATAAACCTGTTCATTTGTTCTAGAATTGGCTGGTTTGTTCCCACCTCCTTTACCTTAGCTCGGTAAATCTTCATAAGTGTGCATTCACAGAGCTCTCGAAGAAGAATGGTAGGTTACATACCCGAGCGCCTTTTATGCCCTCCGGGCCGGCTGGGCGGAGCTACCGCCAAAAATTTCAAACTGGGAAAGTTTCCGTTAGAAGCCCGCGCTGGCGCGCAAACTTCATAAGTGTGGATTCACAGAGCTTCACTCGAAGAAAGATGGTCACAGGTATGTAACCTACCATTATTCTCTCCTTTCATCCTGATGGAATTAATGGGATTTGATGTTAATTAATTTCACTGAAATAAATGGCCGAGCTGTCAGAGGTTTTATTTATATCCTTATTACCATTTCTTCTACACTAACGTGACTCATGTCTATATCATTTCTTAACAGTATTGGCTAGCAGAATAAATTAATTTGTGATGTTGTGTTCTATTCTACAATGAAGAGGTGAATTCAGAATGTTTTATGTAGCACTATGAATACAAATGTTTGCCTTGATTTTCAGATGAAATAAACATTTGCATAATATTGTCTCAAATAAAAGATCAACTGGAAGGAGTGCATAGTTTTCAGCAGCCCCAAGCCTATAAAGATTATGAATTTGCACACACACATTCATCTATCTATCTCTATATAGATATATAGAGAAAGATAGTTTGGTTATAGGACAAACACACAGTGTGTAAATTTGTGCAGTTTTGCAGTTGAAACCCATTTAAACTATAGCACTACTATGACTATGGGACTATGATTGGTTTGCTTTTTCAGCTCTGATAGAAATCGAATTGATGTTAAACATATTTACTTATAAAAGTGTATGATTCTATTGTAGAGGGGGACAAACTTTGAGATTGATAATGTTGTGATGCAGAGGTTGGAATCCTGTTGAGTACTTAATAAATCTTTATAAGTAGATTTGTGTCTACAGGAATTAGAACTGGCCAGTGCTGTAAGGTCCATATCCAGTAATGTTGCTACATAGAAGAACTGGTAAAGTAACAATTTACCTTGGGACAATGTACCCAGAGAGCACTAATACACACCCGGACCTCTCTTACCAGTGTCCCATTAAGGATCTTCACAATTCATAAATAGGGTTTCTGAGTGCCTCTGCTACATAGCCAAGTACATTTGCAGTTGCAAGCCTTGCAAATACTGGTTTATTGTCAGTAAATGTCTTATTTTATACCTGTTTTATATGCCTATGTGCCAGGAGTCTTGTGAAAAAAGTATTGGACTGGAATGGGTAATGAGTGGAAAAGTTTAAGAAGACCTGATCTAGAGACATCCAATGGGAGGCATTCTGACAAGAGGAAAGGGAACAGGAGCAAGAAAAGGACAGTCTTTGACCTCCTTGTTGTAGAGCAAATCAAGCTGTTGCAGTGCAAATCATGAATCTTTTTGCTTCAGTTTAAATTTCTCCTCAGTCTTATGCCTGGTCTTGTTGCAGAGCCATAGTATTGCCTGGGCACCTGCTTTTGCAGTTCCCAAGTTACAAACAAGATAGGTTCTGTAGGTTTGTTTTTAAGTTGAATTTGTATGTAAGTAACTCCATTTATCTATCTATCCACACACACACAATAATTGGATTTTGAAAATTTTGGCTTGTTGCCAAAACAAGGATTGGTGATATAGCTTCGGTTGAGACACATTTTCCACATGGCAACTCTTTCAGGAGTGAATTTCCCTTCCTAGGGCTGTATTTCTCTCACTTGTCTCAGCTCTGTTCTTAACTATGAGTCATTTGTGAGTTAAATGTTTGTAACTCGGGGACTGCCCATAGCTCTGTTGGTATGAAAACGAATAGAAAATTGCAATTCACCAGAATATTTCGTACAAATCAAGTACATACCTCAACACAATTACAGCAGGGTTGTGGTATCTGTGACCACTGAGGTGTTAAAAGATCACTGTTCTTAATATTTCCCAGGCTTATTGGTACTGAGGGAAATAAGAGTCAGCATCTGAAAGGTCACAGCTTCCCATTTCTGGATTACAGAACTGAGAAATATCTCCAATATTAAGCAGCCCAAAAACATTTGAAGGAAAGCAGTTAGTCCTAACAAAACTTGGGTAGAGGAGTCTTCACCTGAGAAGAGGCTTTTTTGGGGGTGGGGGGAGAAACTTTTAAAATAATCTTCTTAAAAAGCATGAGAAAAAAAACAAACTATAGCTGATCTGATTATACCACTAGAGTTGGGTTGTCTCTATAATCGATTTACTTTCAAAATTATGCATAGAGGAAGAATATAGTAATCCTCAAATCTTTCTGTGGCTTGAGGGAAAGCATAATGATAGCTAATCAGTTGGGTTAAAAGAGGAAGAGCTCTAGTCCACACAACTCAGAATTAATCATGGTAGGTGGGACCTGTGATCACTGCAACGAAAGATGATCTTGCATATATTAACACCTCCAGGATTTCGCTATCCTTGCATTTATTCAAGGGGATCTTTTGTATCTGATTATTATCACAGAGCCAAGCTTTTTCTTCAAAGGTAAGGGTTGCCTTTATCACATTCAAAATAAAGGCAGTGATATGCAAATCACTGTCAGAATTAGTTTGATGTCAGCATCAGAATTAAATATCTTTCCTTTTTAAAATCCCAGTACAGTAAATATTCCAACTCATCATACATTTTAATATTAACTACTTATATTCACTCTTATTGAAAAGAAAAAATCTACTTTTTCATGGACAGTTTATATACCTATTTGTCATACAGTAAAAAATGGGTTTTTGGTTGAATTATAGATCTGCAGTGATTCTCTACTCCATTGTGGGCTTTGTTTAACTCACTACTTTGTCTTGCTTGTTATGGAAATTATATTGGGTGCAATTTGTGACTTAAAGATTCCCCTTTTTGTAATGCTGGCAGTTTTATCTGTGCTTGTTGTATTGATTTTATGTAAAAGTTAATAGGAAAGCTGAATAAACAGTGACTGAATTGAATAAAAAAGGACATGCTCTGAATTTTACAAGCATGTGGCTTTCAAGTCTGAAAAGAAAAGAGTGAATTGTGTACCTGGGCATCTGTGCCCAATTAGAAACTGGAATGCTAGAAAAGACCCCTAAAATCATACCGCTGTTAAGTGCCACTAAAATAGAAGTAGAAACTAATTAAAACTATCTTTCTGCACTTGAATCCAGTTAGTTGGTCGCAGTGAACATAGACACATTCAATCAATGACAACGTGCCCCATAAAATGAGTTTTACACAGAAAAATATTTTCAGTGTAAAAGTAAATACTAGTGAAAATGGGCATAACTGGATTCTTACAATATATGGGAGAAATGGTTGAAAATATTTATTTTATACCCTTAGTAGCTTCACTTGCAGATATTTTCTCTGGCTGTTTAGCAGCCAAATTTTCTGCAATGAAAAAGCAAGTGTGAATCATAATATCCATCATGACTTTCTATTATGGGAAGGGGGAATCTCCATGGCAGGTCTTGGTATATATGGTTCTTCATTATCCCATTTTTAAAAAAGTAGGAAAATCATGATAGTATAGGTATCCACAGGGATTTTTTATACCACACACTAATGCAGCCTTCTCGAAGAGAGATACATATTCATGTTACAACACCCACAATTTGAATATTCATGCTGGCTGTCACAGTTTATGGCTTGTATCCATTTCTTTATCTTCTGAGAATGGGAGGATTCTAATCATCAAAGTTGCCAATGTCCATTTGTTAAATTTTTCTTGCATTGCAGTATATTCCATGCAGCTGTGTCTCCCAAATATCTATGAAGCATTTGAGATCACTAAAACAGGCCCTCCCCTATGGTCATAGCCTTAGTTATGGAATACTCTAATGAACAAATAGATGTATATTCAGTCATTTTATTTCTAGGGAGAAACACAGGAGCCATCGGAGGACATCAAGGAATGGAAGAATTACCCAGTTAAGTAGTGGTCTCTAACTATTTGTGTAGCATTTTTAGGTGACAATGTACTGCTTAGGGAAAAGAAGGCAAATTTGAGCAGTCATT